>CAUYON010064323.1:0-10693 GCA_963573935.1 Arctocebus calabarensis | reverse complement strand
GCACAGAAAGAGGGGGACAGGAGCAATATAGGTGTACATTAGGGTACTTTGACACAACCATAAGCACTCCTAAACTCTGGGGTAGCTGGTTTGGATGCTTAGGTCAGCAGCTCTTTGCGAGCATGTTTGGACACAGTACCCCACCTCCACCCAGTAGAGAGGAAAGACAAAAATGCAATAAATCAAACCACAACAAGCAATCCAAAACCTATATGCAATAAAATTGGGGGTAAAAATGAATGCTAAGGGTAGAAATGCTAGCAAAAATGAAGTTCTAATTGTTGAAAAAAGGCAACAATGGAGAATTATATTTAATCTAGAAAAATCAATAAATAAAAGAAAGAAAAAAGAAAAGAAAAATTTATAGGGAACATGTTGAAATTAAAAACAAAGCAAAAGGAAAACAAATCAATAGCAAAAACAAAGCAGTATATATTTGTATATCTTTCTGAATATATAAAGCACCAGGTGATCTTATGGGGTATGATATGTTAATCACAATGCTGATTCTGCTGTATGAAATGGAGACTGTAGGCCTCTAATGATTTCTCAAACCCTGCAGGGTGGGGAGCCTAAATCCTTCTCAGCCCACTTAGAAGGCACTTTAAATTACTAACATGGGCTAAGCCGAAGCTTCCACAGGAAAGCACTTGCTGCTGGGATAACTCCTTAGGTGGCTATCCATTTACTCAGTGTGCCAAAACCGTTCTCACTCTATGCCCCTGAGGGCTAAGCCTGCAAGGCGTCTCAGTCCCCACCTTTAGGCTGCTCAGTCACTAGATTATTTTCTCCTGCTCCATGGTTGTTCTGTAACCCTGAGGGTGGAGTTTGCTGTGGCAGATCTCTCAAAGTGGCTCCACATGACCCACAACCAAACACTAGTAGCTCCTTCTGAGCCCGTAGATCACACTCAAAGACCTGCACAGTCTTTCCCAAGTTCTCCCTAGGTGTTTCAACTGAGTGCCACATTCAAAAACACCCAAACAGCTCACAGGCAAGGTATTTTCTGTTTGCAATCTCACTGCTGGTGTACTTACAGCTGCCGGCAGGATTAGACCAAAGGAACACATGCCACCACCTGCCAGTTCTCCACTTCTTTTGACTTCCTCATGGGGTCCAGAAGTCTCATGCTGTCTTCCTCTGTCCCCAAAGGGATGTTTCTGGAAAGACCCCTCCATCCAGAGATACCTGAAGTCTTCTTTCGCCAGTCTCATCATGCCCAGTTGCAAAGAAGTCTTTACTCAGCCGCCATCTTGCTCAGGAAGACCTATATAAAAGTGTTTTAGTTGAAACAGTCCCATTCATTCAGTTTTGTTGTTTCTGTATTTGCCATTGGGGTCTTAGCCATAGACTGATATCTACAGTAATTTTTCATGCATTTTTATTCTATAATAATTATGGTTTCATGCCTCATATTCATATCTTTTGTCCATCTTGATTCAATATTTGTAGGGGTGAGAGAGAGGGATCCTGTTTCATTCTCCTGCATGTGGCTATCCAATTTTCTTAGCAATGTTTAGTGAACAGGGATTCTTTTCCCTATTTTGAATTGTTTGCAGCTTTGTCAAAGATCAGTTGGCTGTAGGTAGAGACTTTTATTCTGGATTCTCTATTCTCTTTCATTGGTCTCTGTCTCTAATTTTGTATCAGTGCCCTGCTGTTTGGGTTACTATAGAGCTTGGTAGTATAATCTTGGGTCTGGTAAAGTGGTGCCTCTAGGTTTTTTCTTTTTGCTTAGTATTACTTTGGCTCTTCAGGCTCTTTTCTGTTTTCAAACAAAGCATAGAATTATTTTATCTAGATCTGTGCAATATTGCCTTGGTATTTTGATGAGGATTGTATTGAATCTGTAAACTGCTTTAGGTAGAATGGACATTTCCACAATGTTGATTCTACCAATCCATGATCATGGTATGTTTTTCCATTGTTTATGTCCCCTGCAGTTTCTTTCCTTGAGTTTTGTAGTTCTACTTGAAGAGATTGCTCACCTCCTTGGTTCAATATATACCTAGATATTTTAATTTCCTCGTGGCTATCGTCAGTGGCACTGAGCCTTGAAATTGAATCTCATCTTCGCTGTTTTTGGTGTATAGAAATGCTTAGTAATTTGTGTATGTTGATTTTATAAGTGGAGGCTTTGCTGAATTAATTCCTTTTTCTTTCTTTCTTTCTTTTTTTTTTTTTTTTTTTTTTGTGGAGACAGTGTCTCACTGTATCGCCCTCAGTAGAGTGCTATGGAGTCACACCTCAAAGCAACCTCCAGCTCTTGGCCTTAAGAAATTCTCTTGCCTCAGTATTCCAAGTAGCTGGGACGACAGGTGGTCCCCACAATGCCTGGATAATTTTTTGATGCAGTTCGGCTGGAGCTGGCTTTGAACCCCCAGCCTTCGGTATATTGGGCCGGTGCCCTACTCGCTAAGCTGCCCCTTAATTCCTTATTTTTGAGACAGAGTCTCACTCTGTTATCTTGGATAGAATGCTGTAGAGTCAGCATAACTCACAGGAACTGAAGCTTTTGGGCCAAGTGATCCTCCTGACTAGCTGAGACTTCAGGCATCCACCACTAGCCCAGCTAGTTTTTCTATCTTAGTAGAGATGAGGTCTTGTTCTTGCTCAAGGTAGTCTGAAACTTCTGAATTCAAGCAATCCATCTCCCTCAACTTTGGAGAATGCTAGGATTACAGGTGTGAGTCACAGCTCTCTTGGAGTCTCTTGGTAGAGTCTTTGGGGGTTTCTAGATACAATATTATGTTTTCAGTGAAAACAATAGCAAGACCCTGTCTTTCTGTCATGGATACCCTTAATTTCTTCCTCTTGCCTGATTACTCAGGCTAGGAATCTTGGTCCTGTTTTAAGTAGAAGTGGCAACAGCACTGGTTTTCCAGTTATTTGGGAAATGCCTTAACTTTTCAAAATTGAGCGTGATATTTTCATATATGGCTTTATTTTGAGATATGTTACTTCTAGTCTAGTTTATGTGGCTTTGGTTGCGAAACGGTGCCAAATTTTGTCAAATGATTTTTTCTACATCCATCAAAATGATCACGTAGTCTTTGTTTTTGCTCTTGTTTATGTGTTAAATCAGAGTTATTGCTTTACTTATGTGGAACCATCATTGCATCCCTGTGATGAAAAATACTTGGTTATGATGGATTACTAATATTATTATTTTCTGATGTGTGGTTGAATTTGGTTAGCTGGTATTTTATGGAGGATCTTTGCATGCATTTCGTAAGCCATATTGGTTTGTGGTCTTCATTTTGTTGTTTCTTTTCCTGGCTTGAGAACCAAGGTGATACTGGCTTTGTAGAATGAGTTGGGGAGGATTCTTTCTTTCTCAATGTTATGAAATAATTTCTGTGGCCTCAGTACCCATTCTTTGTAGGTCGGAGAGAGTTTGGCTGTGAATCATTCTGGACTGGCCCCTTTCTTTCTTGGACATCTTTTTTTTTTCTTGGACAGCTTTGATCTTGCTGCTCGTTTCTGTTTACAAGTTCTATTTCCCCCTTATTGACACTTGGCATGGTGTGGGTTTCTAGGAAGTTGTCCATTCTTCTATGTATTCTAGCTTATGTGAGTAGTTTTTGTACTATTCATGGATGATGCTTTGTATTTCGTATTATCAGTTGTTATATTTCTTTTTTCATTTTTTTATTAATTAATGCAATTATCGGGTACAGTGTGCTGGTTTATATGCAATTTCAAATACTTCCATCAAACTTGTTCTCATGGTCTTCACTGCATTTTCTTAGGTATTGGGTTAAGAATTTATATTCTATACTTAGTTGATTTAGCAAGGACCCATGTAAAATGCACCACAGGTCTGTTCCCACCAGTTACCCTCCCTCCACTCATCCTCCACCCTCCCTCCCACTTCTGCTCCTCTTTCCCGTTCGTCTTAGGCTGTAGTTGGGTTATAGCATCCATGTGGAAGTGTGGGTGCACGGGAACATGTCTGACCTGTTGAAGGGAAGCTGTTTTCATTTTTGATTGAGTTTATTTGGGTTTTCCTTCTCTGTTTCTACTCAATCTAGCAAAAGGTCAATCAATTTTGTTTATGTTTTCAATCCACCAAAATATTGATTGATTGACCTTTGGAATTTTTTTCTCCATTTCATTTAATTCCTTTGTTATCTCTTTACTTCCAAGGCTTTTGTTTTGGTTTGCTATTCATTTTCTGGTTCCTTGAGACAATAATTAAGTTCACAAACTCTGTCTGGGGAAACACCCAACATCTCTCGTTGCTTAATATCACTATGGTGGTCACTTTTGAAGTACTTCCCTTTTGAAACTATGCACTGACACCATTGCTGAGTCTATTCTGAAGCAATTTTGGAACCCTTTTCTTGAATGGCAACCAGAGCTTTCGCTGTATTACCCTCAAATCTATGAATTTTATCAAACTGTCTTCCTTTCATAATTTCCTTCACGTTTTGATAAAGAAAAGTCACTGGGGTTGAAGTCAGTATGCAGGGCACTACAATGCACTTATTAGTTACTATTCAATACTTTCTCAAAGCAGTGCCAAGGGAGATGGTGCAAGTTCATGTACTCAATTGTTCGACCTATGTGATAATAGGTTGGTAGTTTGTGATATTTTTAGCTTTTTAGGTTAGCATTTCAATGAATTTTTCGCTTATGAATGATTTTGCTGAATCCCAACAATTTTAATAGCTTGTATGCCCTTTCTCATTGAGTTCAAGGTATCTTTTATTTCTACCTTAATTATATTATCTACCCAATAACCATTCAGCAACAGGTTGTTTAATCTGTGATTTTCTGTGGAATAATGTGTTTTTTTTTGGAACAACAGCAACAAGACCAAAGACAACAACAACAAAGTACAGTGAGGTATTGAATATTTGGCAATTATTATGATAGTTTTATATCCCTGTTCAGATCCAGTGGATTTTTTTCTTTTTTAAATCAGGGAGATATCGAGTTGGATTCATACATACTTTGTACTTTTATGTCTTCTTGTTTCTCTCACTAAGGTCTGAGAATATACATAGAAATGTTTCAATTTTTTTAAATTTTTGGAGACTTTTTTGAGGCATAAGATCTGATTCTTCTTGGGAAATGGCCCATGCACTGAAGAAAAAAGAGGACATTGTTAATTTGTAGGTAGAACATCCTAAAAGGATCTATGAGGTCTATTTGGCTTAGGGTTTTATGTAAGTTCATTGTTTCTTTCTCTTCTATATTGATGATCTGTCCAGGTCAGACAGAAAACTGTTGAATCTCTGGCAATTATGATGCCAGTCTTATGTTCCCTATTCAGCTCCAGTGGAATGATTTTATGCATCTGGGAGCTCCTGTGTGAAGGTTCATATATGATTATTATTCTGGATTTTTATGTCTTCTTGTTGACACTTTGCCCTGGAACAGCTGGACTCAAGAGTCAGCAGTAGGAATTCATGACTTTATGGGGATCAAGTTACAATTTGGTTTCATGTGGGAGATTCTTTGGCTTTGAAGTCTCCAGAAACACAAGGTGAGAGTTTTGGATTCAATTCAGGCCCTGTGAGGGAAGAGTTATGTTCAAAATAGAGAATATGCCATAAGCCTGGGAGATTAGTGGAAAAGTGTAGTCCCGAGAATCAAAGAAAGGAAGAGTGGCGAGATTCTTTACTTTTCTCTTTTCCTTTCATTTCTTTCCTCCCCTCACATCCTTATTATCCTTTGCCCTCTCTTCTCTTCTCCTCTTCTCTTCTTTGATCTTCGCTTCTCTTTTGTGCGTATAAAGAAGGATGAAGAATGAGAGACCAGGGTGAACTGTGTGCAGAGCAGACACAGGGTGTTTCCAAACAGAATGGCCCCGTGCTGCAGGCCAGGGAAGGAAACCTACTTATGATCAGCTCGCCCTTCCCCTCCTACTGCTCTACCAGGCCTATGCCCATATCTGTGAGCAGCCTCTCAATCCAGTATAAAGTACACAGAAGTACCATTATCTTAGTTCCCTATCAAGATGACTATAATGAAAGGAACACAGAGGTGCCCATACAGGGTAAAGTCAGCTAGACTATCCCAGGTGGAAAATCATCAGGTGGGTGGGCTAAGCACTTTGACCTCCTCATGGGCAGTTAGATCAGGGAAGCTGGTTTGTCTGCCCTACAGAGAAGAAACTAGTTTTCCCCTCCTCCTTTCTAATTGCATCATTGGCCTTGTTGACAACTCACTACTCTGTGACGGTCCCAGTCACCCAGCAGTTGCCTTTTACCCAGTCCTCCTGGGACCTTGGGATACTTTAATCTTTTTGGTAACTTTGCACTTTGCATGTACTCTTTGTCTTAGAGGTCTTATATAAGGTTTCTGAGGAGTTACAGGTGTGATGCTCTGCCTCATTCTGCCACTTGTTGTGTGAATCAATGTACGCCTCTCCGGACCCCAACACACATCCTGCCTGTTCATTCTCCCTCCTTTCCACTTCCATTTTAGGATGTCACATGAGGGTAGGGTACTGTGGTTTGAATATCTCCATCCCCCACATTTTTACATTGAAGTACAAACCTGTAAGTTGAAGGTAATAGAAGGTGGGACCATTGGGCAGAGCCCTGGGTCTGAAAGCCTTCATAGAATTTCCACAGAGAGCCATGTCCAGCATGAGAGGACACAGAGGGGAAGGACCATCCATGAGTCAGGAAAGGAGCCTCTAAAGGGGGATTGATGGCTGGTCCGTCTTGATCCGCTCACCCTCCAGAACTGAGCAAGAAGGAATTTCTGTTCCTTATAAGTAACCCAGTTTATGATATTTTGGTACAGCCACCTGAATGAGGTAAGACAGGGGCCACAGGACCTCACAGGATGTCAGACACACACTGTTGTTTATTTCAAATAATTTTATTTGGGGGCAGTGGAAATGTTTCTACATAAATACAAATACTTTGTCTTTATGTTAAATAGAAGTGAAATATGGAAGAGGGCACATATACTTATAATAACTAGGGAAATTATTTATCTATTTATATTAAATACCACTGAAATATGGGAGAGTATATATATATATATAGATATAATAACTAGGAATATAATATTTCTAATTATTTACTTTTCAAACAAATATTTTAGTGTTATGCAATCAAGTAGAAATACTAATTTTTTTCTCAAAAGCTCAGTTTTTTCACAGGTGCAGCAGCATTTGATATCTGAAAAGAGAGAAAAAATCCAATGATTATCTCTGTCAATCCCTGCTGAGGGATGACTCAGAAAGTGGCTGAGTTGAACAGTCCTGGAGCCAGGTGAGCTCCGGGTGGGTGATGAACTCAGTGAGTGTCAGGATGCCTGAAGAGGACAATGACAATCACAGGAGAGAAAGCAATCCTCTGGAACTCACTGCCAGCCTGATGGCCAAGTATAGAGACCCTATCCCCGCCCATTCAGGACCTGCGGTATCAGTCATTATCGTCCTTGTCTGCAGCACAGTGAGGGTTTTTCACAACTCCAGGTGAGGTACATGCTCAGTGTCAACCACCACTAACAGAAGCAGGCAGCTGCTATGGAGAGAGGCCCTTTGCAGGGAAATGTGCCCTCTGATACCTCTATGTCCCAGTTCTTTAGGGAGGACAGGTGGGCTATGGGTGGACCCTGGGTGGGAGATCCAGCAGGGACTTCAGACCACACCCCAGTCCAACTTCAGCTCTTGCCATGGAAGAGAGATTTATCTAAGGCCAGGTGCCCTGCTACTGACAACCCTGTAGTAGGATCCAGGCCCTGGCCCTTTCTCTGCTGGTTTCAGGTGGAGAGAAAGGCTCTAATGGAGCCATTGACAGTCATTGAGGCTTAGGGTTACCCTGGCCAGGATAAGCATTTTTTTTTTTTTTTTAGTAGAACAGTAGTTTATTTTATTTATTTATTTATTTATTTTTATTGAATCATAGCTGTGAACAATAATTCAATCATGGCATAGAGTGTGTGGGTTTCACATACAATCTGAGATATTTTAATCAACCTGATTGAGATAACATTCATGAGATTTTCTCATTTACTATGTGAAAACATTTTTGATCGGTATTTAGAAGTTTTCTCCAGACCCTTCAAATATGGATCACAAGTATGATCTCACCCTTTATCCTCTCTCCTCCCTCCCTCTCCCTCTCCCCTTTCCCTATCTTCTTGTGTAATAATTGGGTTGTAGCCATCACTTGAAAGATATAAATTTGCTTCATATTAGGGGTGTATACATTGCATACTTTTTCTTCCATTCTAGAGATACTTTGCAAAGGAGAACATGTTCTAGTTCCATCCACGTAAATATGAAAGAGGATAAGTCACCATCTTTCTTTAAGGCTGCATAATATTCCATGGTACATGTACCACAGTTTATTAATCCATTTGTGTATCGATGGGCTCTTGGGCTTCTTCCATGACTTAGCAATTATGAATTGGTCTGCAATAAACAATCTGGAACAGATATATTTATTGTAATGTGATTTTTGGTCATCTGGGTATATACCAAGTAAAGGAATTATAGGGTCAAAAGGCAAGTCTATTTTTAGATCTCTGAGTATTCTCCAAACGTCTTTCCAAAATGAATGTATTAGTTTGCATTCCCACCAGCAATGTAGAAGTGTTTCCTTTTCTCCACATTCCCTCCAATATCTCTGGTTTTGGGATTTCGTCATGTGGGCTAATCTTACTGGAGTTAGATGATATCTCAAGGTAGTTTTGATTTGCCTTTCTCTGATGATTAAGGATAATGAGCATTTCTTCATGTGTCTGAAGGCCGTGCACCTGTCTTCTTTAGAGAAGTTTCTTTTCAGATCTTTTGCCCATCCTGTGATGGGATCTCTTGTTCTTTTCTTGTAAATATGTTGGAGTTCTCTGTGTATTCTGGTTATTAAACCTTTGTCGGAGGCATAACTTGCAAATGTTCTTTCCCATTCTGAGGGCTGTCTGCTAGCAAAACTTACTGTGTTCTTGGCGATGCAGAAGCTTTTTAGTTTCATCAGATCCCAGTAGTGTACTTTTGATACTGTTTCCTTTGCTTTGGGGGTCCTCCTCAAGAAGTATTCGCCGAGGCCGATGCTTTCAAGAGTGTTTCCCGCATTTTCTTCTAGTATTTTTATAGTTTCATGTCGTAAGTTTAAATCTTTAATCCATTGTGAGTCTAACTTCGTTAGTGGTGAAAGGTGGGGGTTCAATTTCGGTCTTCTACAGGTCACCAGCCAGGATTTCCAGCACCATTTGTTAAACCACTGAATGTTTTTAATTGCCTTGTTAAAGATCAAACAGCGGTAAGTAGTTGGGTTTATCTCTAAGTTCTCTATTCTCTTCCAAATATCTACCTCTCTGTTTTCGTGCCAGTACCATGCTGTTTGATCACTATCAATTTATAGTACAGTCTCAGGTCTGGTAGCATAATCCCTCCTGTTTTGTTTTTATTTGTAAGTAATGTTTTGGCTATTCGAGGTTTTTTCTGATTCCATAGACAATGAAGCATTATTTTTTCAAGGTCTTTAAAATATGACAATGGAGCTTTAATAGGCATTGCATTCAAATTGTATATTGATTTGGGGAGTATGGACATTTTAACAATATTGATTATTCCCAACCACGAGCATGGTATGTTTTTCCACTTGTTGACATGTTCAATGATTTCTTCTCTAAGAGTTTCATAGTTCTCTTTATAGAGCTCTTTCACTTCCTTTGTTAGGTAGACTCCCAAATATTTCATCTTCTTTGGCGCTACTGTGAAAGGAATGGAATCTTTGACTATTTTTTCGGCTTGGAACTGCACTTTAGGAGTCTCGATGTCTCAGCTTTACAGTAGGTCCCTGGGCCATGTACTTTTAGGGGGTTTACGGAGGCCTCATTACTTAGGCCTGACAGGTGAAACTACTGGGCATTGATAATCAACTTAATCTTCAACCCCAATCGTTTTCGTAGAGGTAAACAATGAGGCTGAAAGTCCCGGTTCTTTAACGTGGACTCCATCTCTTCCTTTCCCATCTTCCCTTCTGAATGCACCTCAGAGTTATCAGCCCTTAGTCAATATTATCATAAAAAATTGCAATCAATAAGACAAATAGACAACGCACAGAATGAGAGCCAATATTTGCACACTACACCTCTGATAATGGGATGCTAACCAGAATCTACAATGGAATCAAACAGCGAAAGAAGTGAAACAATCTCATAAAAGAGTGGGCAAATACTTGAACAGAAGCTTTCCAAAGGATAGGAACTGTTTGCCAATATATGTGTAACACGTTCAACATTCCTAATCAAGGAAATGCAAGTGAGAGCCGCACTGAGATATCACTTAAATCCAGTGACAATGGCTTTTATTAAGAATTTTCGAAGCTACAGATGCCTGTGTGGATGCAGCTAGAAAGTAGCCCTTGTACAGCGTTGGTGGGACAACAAACCAGCAGAATCTGCTTCGGAAATCACATGGAGCCACTACAGGGAACCAAAAGTACTACTAGAAATTGATCCAGAAATCCCTCCCAGGCATGTCCATACCAAGGACTAACACCCTTTCTGAAAGACATGTGAACAAGAATGTTGTTTTCAGCACAATTCACATCACAAAGACATGGACTGAAACCAGTGCCCAACAATACAGGCTTAGATGAATACAATGTTGTATCTGTACACTGGAAAGTACTTCTCATCCATTAAACATGATGACCTGAATCCTTTGTGACAACTTGGATGACAACTTGAAGTGAAGTATTGCAGGAACAGAAAA
>CAUYON010064322.1:0-20700 GCA_963573935.1 Arctocebus calabarensis | reverse complement strand
TTTATTGAATCATAATTCTGTACATTGGTGCAATCATAGGGCACGATTCATATACATTCAGAAATGTTTTGATCGTACTGTTACAGATAGCCTTCATGGCATTTTCTTGATCACTATATAAAGACATTGATACTCTACATTCTTTTCTTTTTCTTATCATCTCTTCCAAATCGAGGACAGTAGATGGGAGAACTCAAATGACATCAGGACACTGCAGTTTCTTCAAAATGCTTCTCTCGGTCACGTTTCTTATTATCTGTTCCTGGTGCCATAGATTATCATGGAATTGACTGTTTAGATTAATTTGACTCTTTCTTAAAATTATCTTTCAATGTAGCTCATCTACACCGAGTCCCTCTGATTAATGATATTGCTTTGTAATTCAGATCAACCACTGAGATACATCATTACAGAAAACAGACCCAAGCTGCCAGCTGAGTGTTCCCCTTTATGGGACAGGAACCTCTGGGCAGGGAATGGGTGTCTGTAAGACATTGAAGATGCTACAATTTGGGATCAGTTCCCATCTTGGTCAATTGGATGAGTCAGTAAGATTTTGGAAACATCTTCAGGCTAACCCAATTTACATTATAGTTATAGTTTAATTGCATTTTAAAGTCTAAATGCAGTTGATTGTGAAAACTGCATCACATCATTTAAGGGAACTAGAGCTTTCTTTTTATGGGAATGCAAAAGGACCTAGCAGGATAATACCACATTGCCTAAGCAATGAAGAAGAAAAGTCTGTCCTCAAAGCCCCTCTCAGATTGTTCTAGAAAAGATCACCACCAACCTTCCACCAGTGTATGCACTAGGCTGGTTCCAGGTGACACACACCTTTGATTGTTTCATTCTTTCATTTGTCAGATAGAGAGTTGGTTCTTGGTTTTATGCATTGAACTGGGTAAATTCTGGGATGCAATCAAGAAAGAGATCCTTTCCTGAGCCCAGAAGGCAACAGAGGAAGAAGCCATTGCAAGCCTTTATCCCTCTCATTCTATTTTTGAAGAAAAAAAAAAACTGTCTTTCTTCAGAATCTTTGCTTTGTGCTTCTATAACAAGATTTTTTTACGTTCCCACTCCCCCTCCCATGACCTCTCTTGAGTGCTTCTTCTCATTCTGTGGGATCTCCTGTGTTGCCCTGGAATAACCTAATATTAGGTTTCTGTGGGGTTTCTCCTCAGCCACCTTTTTTCTTCACTTTTCCTGGATCATACTATTTATTCTCAAGGCCTCCATTACTACACATAGGTTAATAATTCACAAATCTGAATTTTATCCCTTACTTCTTACTTGAGTTCCAAATCTATTTTCACTCCTAATCCCTAGACAGTCAAGTGCCTTAAACTTAACATGTCCAAATTTTGATTCTTCATACTCCCTTCCAGGTCTTGTAGTCTGTTTTCTCTGTCTTTGTAAAATCTCCCATTTGCCCAAAGTAGAGGCCTGAAAATAATCTGGCTTTTAAAAATACCCTGAAAAAAAATAGACCATTCATCAGTTTGCTGATTCTATATCTTCAAGCAGCACTGTGAATTCCTGTGACTATAGTTGAGTTAAATTTATTCCCAGCTTTTAAAAATAAAGTCAATGAAAGACCAAAGAGATTATTACAAAGACTGTGTTCTTGCAGAATTGCTGAATCCATGGTTTTACTTTAGTCAAATCACAATTTCATATTTCAAAAATACTTTGTAAAAAGTAATGGGTTCCATGGGGTCAGCATTGTGGGGTTTGTGATTTCAAATGCACCTTGATGAGCCAGAAAGATAATGAGGTTGTTGGAGGTTCCGCTGATCAGGAAGTGGACATTGATATCTGAACCTCTCCTGTGATTTTCTGAGCAGATGTTAACAGAGACACATAGAAAAGAACTGAAGCAGGAATAAGAAACAGATGTTTCAAATGTCAGGTCATTAAAAGGAATGTGACTTTAATTTCTCATTTAAACTTGAGTGACATCAGTTTAACCAACTCACTGGCAACACGGCCCATCAAACACACAAATGCCCCAAGTGGGGCTGGATTGTTTTCAAAGTTCTTACCATAAATGCACCTTAGTGCATGATCTTAGATGTGCCATGATGCAAACTGTGACTTCTGTAAGAAATCCTTATTTTAAAACTGTGTCATACACCTACCGTGCGTCTTAGAAGGATACAGGTGAAACTTAACTAAATGTATAATACAAATGCCTTCATACAATAACTAAGGTAATGCCATGAAGGCTATGTTAAATAGTTTTATGAAAACATTTCAGATTGTTTATGAAACCAGCACATTGTACTATTTGATTGCACTAACGTACGCAGCTATGATTTAATAAAAATAAAATAATAAAATAAAAACTGGGCCATGTTGCGAGTGCGCCGCTCTGGTGGCGGATTTTGGTAATGCAGGAGGCTGAGTGTGGGAACTGGAGGCGTGTGGGAAATCTCTATACTTTCCTCTTAATTTTGTTGTGAACTTAAAACAGCTCTCAAAGAAACATCTTTAAAAAATAAGTTTGATTAGCAGGTTTTCAAGCAGGTAGCAATTAGAATTGTGGTTGTCATAGAGACAGATCTGTGACAATGGAGATGAAGGGTGAGAGTTCTGCTTTATCGGAACAGCAATTTTTTATTTTTGTGAATGTCAGCCAGTGAATGTGCCCGGCAAGCTATGGACTTAGATCAAAGGCCACATTTAACATACAGTCAATGCGTGCTTAAGTGGCCTCTCAAAGGGCCAGTTTCACAGCCATAAACTGCCACTAGTAATCCTACAAACCTCTCCAGCTGCCTTTACCAATGTGACTTCTGATCTGGAGGGAAAGAGAAGCAGGTTGATATTTTGTAAATATCCATTTTCAAAAATCTCTAATCGGTTGGCATTAACTGATGAGCTCAGAGATGCCTGGAAACCTCCCTGCCTGCACAACAACTGTAACCATGGCAACCTGCGTGTTAAAGGATGTTGAAGATGTTTTTAAACATAAGGTGAGAAAAACAGTTTCTACACAAATGTTTGGCTGGGATCTTGTGTCCAATTTCTCCAGTACACTTGTTTTTCCTTTACTGGGACTTGTTTCCGTGCTGGAAGCTTTCCTGTTGGGGGTTGGAATTGGGCAACCCAGGACAGGCACAAATCTGGAGTCCAATGCCCTAGTGAGGGAAATGAGACCTGCTCTCATCACACCCAGACTCAGTGCCAGCATGCCTAAAGTTCTCATATATTATTGATGAAAAAGACTGGCGGCTCTTTCTGAAAGCCTTTGAATTTTTGATGCCATTTGTCCCATATAATTTTTTAAAGCTATGTTGGACCACTGTATATTCTAGAACAAATTATTTAATTAGGACCTCTGGTTTTTAGGGTGATAATGCTAATACCTCGATAAAGTCCTAGATTGGAGAAGACAGAGAATAGCAACCATGTGGTCTCAGAATTTGAAGATTGTGGTTCTATATTGAAGAAATTGCCAATGAATAAATGTGGGTATTTCAGTTCTCTAAGTAGTCATATTTTTGTTGTTTTAAAATAAGCAATTCTAATTCTATTTGAACTGGGTATATAGAGGAGACATTTTAAGGAGGCAGACTTTTAAAGATTTTATCAAAGATTTTTATTAACTATTTGGAGCTAGATACAGATATATTTCAAACGACACTGATACTAAACAGGCAAACTAAACATGTGTTTTGTTCATTCTCCCTGACTCACTCACACCTTTTGTCTTGACAAACCACCACCATTTCCTCCCCACCTTCACTCTGCATGGGTTTGCATATTCATAGACTTAAAAGAATGACCCACCATGGTTCTCTTTCTTATCCACATTCTTTATTTCTTACCCATCCATCTCTGTCACTTTCACAATGTAGCTCTTTCCAACTAATTACATTAATTAACCAAGAACCACCTTTAAAAGTCTGTCCAGGACAGGAGTTTCAAAAGCCTGACATGCTATGTCAAACAACCCACCATGGTCATTAAGGGATGTTGCAATTCAAAATGAGGTGATAATCAAAATAGAAAACAAATTATTATTATCAATGTGACTCTTCTATACATTTTTTCTATCAATGACAATTTCTATCTCCCCCCTTTCTTTGCTCTACTTTAGAAGTCAGTCAAGTCAGCTAGCCCATTTTGTTCAAGGATTAGATCTCTTTTACAAGGAATTAAAGGAAAATAAGTTAAATATGAATTATATCTCACACATGACATTTATATGCCTGGCGCTCCCTACCCATCATATAATTAAGTCCCTGACTCCACTTTACAGGTAATAAAAAATTGTCATGTGTTCCTTCTGTCACATGTGTGACAACTAGGTGCTGAGCAGATTTTCATAATCATCATCATCACCATCATCATTGTCATCATCACGCTTTCTTTAGATGACATCATGGAATCCTTCTGACAAAATGCCATTTTTATTGTGTGCATTTTAAAGATGAGTAGATAGAAATTCATAGTAGTTTAGCAAGTAAATAAGTAGTAAAATTGGTAGTAGTTAAGCAAATGAATAAGAAAGCTGAAAACTGAATCGCTCTTTCTCTAACACTAAACCTCATTGTTCCTCCCCCCACCCCTTTAACACTTGGGCAAGGCAAGTGTTGAAGGGGCACCCTGAATCTGAGAGTCAGAGAGGCATCCATGGGGGAATCCAATGAGGAAGCTTCTACTTAAGTGTTTCTCAGGTGAAAGGCTGCCTAAAAGTCACTGAGTGAACTTGTTAAAATATGTATTTAGATCCTACCAGCACTCCCACCACCCACACACATACACACAGATTCCGATTCTGATTCAGCAGGTCTGTGTTGAGTCAGACGTCTATACATGTGTAACAAACTCCCTAGGTGATTCCCATGGAGTGGTCTATGGATCGCACTTGGAGAAATAGTTTTATAGATGGATTGCAGACCATTGAGAGTTTCAATTCCACAACCTGTGGAACAAACTAGAGCGGCTTCAAATTCCAGCATACTCACCTGTTTGGGAAAACATCTTCGTTCCCTAATGTCTACTTCTAGGTTTGATGTGAAGTCCAGCTTTTGCATCTAGGATGTCCATCTTTGTACACAAGTTGCAGTCAACATTTTCATCCCAGTTACCATCAAATCCAAATAACAGTGGCTGCTAATTGTTAACCACCCATTGGTACAAGGCTCCAGGCTGGGTGCTCTTCACCTTGTTTTATTATCTTTGTAGCAGAGCCACTGGTGCTCACCTGGCTCCAGCCCTCTTCTTTCTGGACACACAGAAATTTCTGACCCTGTTTTCTAGCCCTTTGCATTCAGATGGAGCCATTTGACTAGTTCTAGTCAAAGTAAGCCGTCTCTACCTTTTTTCTTCCCTGCTGTGGTGACTACAGACATGTTTCGGATGTGTGGTGGAGGCTTCTTCATCCTGGATTCTTGAACTCTTGGATGGCATAAAGCCCTCGCCCTGACCACACTGAATCCACAACTTGAACAAGAGATAAGCAGGTCATCATTGTGTTAAGCCTCTGATAGTCATTCTGTTCTCTTTGGCATTTTATTTCCATGGCATACCCTAACCTATCTTCATCACTGAAAAGATCATCATCACAGTAATCTTATTTATTAATTAGCAAAATAAAAGCTTACCGTGTGCTGAATACTATACTGAGCCTTTTGTAAACATTATCCAGTTTGATAACACCCTGATACCATAAAGAAGACACAGCTATTGCCTGTATTTTATAAAGTCACACAGCTAGTAACTGATGGGAAAGAAATGAAGACCCAGCAGCCTGATCCCAAAGTCTACACACTTAACCAGACATGACAGAACAGAGCTGCATAAGCGCCAGGGTCTAGTACTTCAGATGTTTATCACATGTAACTCTCTGCCAACCCTGAGAAGTAGATATCATTATCTTCACTTTCCACTGTGAACGCTGAGGGTTAGAGAGATTGTCTGGTCCAAGGCCACAGACCACAGATGTGTGAGAGTCAGAGAGGCATCCATGGGGGGTCACAACCCAAGTCCCTCCAATTCTTGAATGAACCATCACTTATCTCAAAGCCAGAGAGTCTAAGCAGGTGATTTTGATGTCCTTAACCCTGCCTCAGAAATACGTAGGGGCCCCAAACCATTTATACTAAGCTAGTTAGTGCAGTTTCAAGGTTCCAAAAAGGTGAGTTAAACGTTCCAAGTTTAAACTGCAGTTCCACTGGGCACTGCTGGGTGACTTTGGGGAAGTTACTTAGCCTCTCTGCAAAATGGATCAAATAGGATAACCCAGGGAATATGCATAACTCAGTGCCTAGCACCAAAGACACACAAAAAAGTTTTTGGATTACAGAATTCACAGAGAGCCCAGCTCAGGTGGGATAACAGTCTCCAGCAAGCATCTGTCTGCTTTTCTCCTGTGAAATGGGGGTGGAGGGTGCTCACGCAACTATGCTTTGGGTTGACCTAAATTCCAAATTCCTTAGGTTAGAGGTAAGATTAGATCTACACCCCCAGTTCCTGAAGCCCCTCTGAGATGGTGTCTTAGTTGCAGGAGCCAGGCAGTTTATGGTGAGTCCTGAAGGGCCAGGCAGACTGACTGGTGAGATTCCAGGATCTAGTGAGAGAACAAATTGAGAACCTCGGGAGTCTAGGCCTACAGTTCTTAAAAATCATGAGATGAAGTCTAGGGGTTATTGGGAGAACCTACTGGGGCTCTGGTCAGAGGTCTTACTCTAATTACTCAGACTAAGGAAGCATGCGTTTTATTAGGAGAACCTACTGGGGCTGTGGACCGAGGTCTTACTCCAATTACTCAGATGAAGGGAGCATGCCTTTTTCTTTGCCTTTTGGGTTCCTGAGGTCTAAGGCACTTTCATCTGCTGGTAGGTGTAGCAGAATCTGGACTCCCAGGCTAGCTGGAGTAAGCAACTTGGCTTACCGAAGAACACATAAAATAATGGTGACCTTTGGTAATGGAGACTACCAGTGACCAATGCTGCTTATTAGTCTGTACTGTGCTGAGCACTGCAGGATGGTCTCAGGTATATACTATATGGCATAGCCTTGCTAAGTGGGTTATTATTATTATTCCCATCTTATGAGAAATGATGAGAAAACTAATGCTCAGAGAGGATGAGGTGATTGCTATAAACACACAGGCAAAAGCATGGCAGAGCTGGAGATCACAGCAGGCAGCCTGACTCCAAAACCTCACAAATTGCCCCACCCTCTGCCCAGCACCAAGGAATCAGAAGAGGGAGGGCTGTAATCACCAGGGAGAAGGTTTAGGGGAGCAGGAAAAACCTATAAAAAGTAGGCTATGGAGCTGGCCTGGAAGAATTTAGGAATTCCTAAAAAGAAGGGCTTGAGTCTCAAGATAACTCCCTCCCAAGTGACTACAGACATGAGATGGAATGTTTCGGTTTATGCTAGCCATCCAGAATCTGCAAGACACTCTTCAGAAAGGATTCTTTTGTCAAAAACAATGAAGAAATGTTATCTAAGCCCTGCCATTTATGAAAACTCGAAAGGCATAGTTAATGATGGTATCCTATGGTCTGTTGCAGCAAGAGACTAGTTAGTGTGCTTAAATCTGTTTCTAATTTGCCTTTGACCACAGCAAACTCTGCTAACATCAAGTCAGTGCTGAAGGCACTGTGGGAAGCTCTCAAGGAAGGCATTTGAGGGAAGGTGTCAGAAGGTGGCAGAGCAGGTGCTAAGTTCTGCTCTAGGGAAGACAGTTAGATGTAGAAGATGCAGATGGGGAGAGGAGAAAGGATGTCCAAAGTGGAGATGGTGAGACCTTGAATTTATGATTTCAGCAGACGAGGAAAGGCAGGATAAATAGCAAATATCAGCAATGTGTGCATAAGTGAAAAAAAAAGATGGAGGCAGAACCAATCTTTCAGTTAGCAATGGCTTGGAAATATGGATTGGCAAATGTGATCTCAAATAGAAATTAGATACCTGGAATTCAAAAGAGAAAGCAGAACTAGAGAATGAGGGGTTCAGCTCACTTGCTTCTCCTTTTCCTGAAAGAATGGTGAAAGAGGAGAACGAAGGAAGGGATGTGAAGTACCTTCAGCAAGATCTGCCTGTAGGATGCAGGGCATAGAAAAGCAGCTGGAAATAAGCACTGACAGGAGAAGTGGAAGGTCCTCAGGGGGTCCAAAGCAGGCCAATGTTTAGCTCAAAGGACCATTATTTTTTAAAAAATTCAGAATTTTAAGGGGCATATGTGTTTTGTTTACATACTTCATTTTATGCACAAATTGGGCCAAGGTTTTAAGTTCGCTGCCTTCCCAGACAGTGTGCACTGTACCCAATAGATGTGACTTCACTAACCTCCTCTTCCTTCCTCTCCCAGCTGGATTTTCATGGCAATTTACAGCCATGTGTGCACTTAAGTGGGGACTGATCAGATCCCACCTGGTATGGAGTACATGTGTTTGTTTCTCTATGCTGTGTTTCCTGTGCTGTTTACTTAGAAGAATAATCTCCAGTTCCATCCGAGTTGTCACTATTTTTCCTTATGACTGAGTAATGCTCCATAGTATGCATACAGCACATTTTATTAATCCACTCATGTATTGGTAGATGGTTGGGTTGTTTCCACATCTTTGCAATTGTGAATTGTGCTGCTATTAACATTCAAGTGCAGGTGTCCATTTTGTAAAATTACCTTTTTTACTTTGGATATATATCCAGCAGTGGGATTGTTGGTTAAATTGGTAGGTCTACTTTAAGTTCTTTAAGGTTATCGCCATATGATTTTACATAAAAGTTGTACTACTTTGCAGTCCGACCAACAATTGTAAGAGTTCCTTTCTGTGTCTACACCAGCCTCTGTTGTTTCGGAACTTACTAATATGAGTTATTCTCACTGGAATTAGGTGATATCTCATTGTAGGTTTGATTTGCATTTCCCTAATAGAGACATTGAGCTTTGTTTTTTCATGTGTTTGCTGGCCATTAGTATCTTCACTTGAAAAGTTTCTGTTCATGTGTTTTGCTCACTTTTTATTGGGCTTGTTTGGTTGTTTCTTGCTGTTTTGCTTGAGTTCTTTGTAGATTCTGGTTATCAGCAAGAGAGCATTTTTTTTAAGTAGAAAAATGAAATTTGGGTTGTGCATGGTTTGTGGAAAGATGGGAACTTCCTCAGCCAGAAAATATTTTGCCATTAGCAGCGGGCAGTGAACAGATCTCCAACTGTATTTTGAGCAAGAGAGAGTGTCCGGCAAAAAAATTCATAGCAGCTGATCTCTGGCATTAAGGGAGTCAGTGCTTGATATAAGTGAATAACCAGGTGCTGCCCAGGTACAATGAAGAATGAAATACCAGACCTGACTGTTTTATGTAAATTTCCCAGGCAGTGTTCAAGCAGGACAGAACAAGAGAGAAAAGGGGCTTGAACAGAAGTGGGTTTTGAGGACCTGTCAGCCTAGACAGGAAGAGTAATGGGGCTAACATGGGAAAGGGATAAAACCCAGCACATCTGCAAAGCCATCCACATCAGCAGATAATTAACCTCTTGATTCCTCTGTGTCTTGCTTCCAAGATCAGATTTTTATTATCTCAGAAACATTTAAACTTTAAGAAATTGTGAGGAACACAGACTTTCTGAGCCGCTTCCCCTGACATGCCATTTGATTAATTTGTGTCGTTGGGAAGGCGATTCAGAGGGAATGCGGATTGTGCTCTTACCTACCTTCATTTCCATATTTAATATATTCGGTGTGGTTGTAATAGAGCATCTCATGTTTATACTCAACTTTGCGTCTCTTGAAGTTCATATTAACTTTGTGTTGATAACATATCATTTCCTGATTCAGTTTAAAAATGTCCATTGGGCATCAGGTAACTTTGCAGAATAGGATGTGTATGGCTTACCTGTGAAGCAGAAACAAACACCTCTTGCTGCCATTCACCAAAATGTATTTGCAGTGTTGCAAATGTCCCAGGTACTTGAAAAAGTTAGAGCACTTACCTCTTGTATCCCACAATTAGCTCCCTAAGATTTTAGGAATTTAGCAATTGGAATATTTACATTTGAAAATGCCTCTGTATCCTACATTTTTACTTTGAGAAATGGGAATCCATATGAAAATGAATACACTGTGTACAGAAAAGTGGCAGATTTCTCCTGGTGTTTCCATAATCCCACTGAGGTTTATGGATATTCTAACTCAGTTATTGGCAAACATATTTACAAAGATATTTCTCTGCTATTTATTTAAGCTTTGATGTCCTACTAGATTCTTGCCTATAAATGAAATATGGTAGTACTGAAAGAAAAAAAAGGGGGGGGTTATGAAATAGAGTGACCCGGGCTCCCATGTTGGTTTTATTACTGGGCCGTGTGCATGTGGATATTTGGCTTAATCTTCTTGTGCTCCCCTTTATCAAGCCTCTTCCTCTCCAATCCCAAGCCTCCTGCCAACCTGTTAGCCAAAACTCATTTTCCATTGTTTTTCCCTAATTACTCTGTTTTTAAAATTCTTCTCCCTCCTCTGGTTCTCATTTCCAAATAGCTCAGCTGGGCATTAAGCATCATAATAATGGATTGTGCCATCCAAAAAGAAAAAAAAAAGCAAAAACAGAAACAAAATTATGAATGACCATAACATCCTTTCCAACAGCAAGAGTGCTTCAAATGTCTCTGCCCTCCCTTAGCCCAGGGCCAAAATTATAGTAGCCATTTCATAAATGGCTATGTAATGATGGAGTCAACTTCACTTCACTGCCCCAAGATGCTAACTCTGGTGTTTTATTTTTAAATCAGCTTATTCTGATCATAAAAGCAATAGCTACTTATTGTTAAATAAATGAATAAATAAGTAAATAATAAGTAAAGAAGGAAAACAAAAGTAATTTTTAATTTCCTCATTCTGAAACAGCCTCTGGTGACATTTTGGTATTTCTGTGTCCATTTTTATCTATCCATATGAGTATAATATATATCTGCATACATCTATTTACATACACCTATGTACATGTATAGGATTAAATTTTATATTCAGATTGGATTCTACTTTTGAAAATCTCATTTTATTTTGTAAGAATGTTTTCTTCCTTGATTTCTTTCAAACCAGGATATTTAATGTCCTCAAAAGAAAATACCATATGGGCCATCAGTTTATTTAAGCTTTCACCTATTTTTGGTTATCCAATTTTCATTATTTTCAATGATTTGGGGGATAATCATTAAGGTGCATAGATGTGTCTTCATAGTTCAGTCAGCATTGATGCTTAGAAGTTGAAGTTTGTATTCAAAAAATAAATGTCTTTGACAATTGGGACATAATTATCAGAATGCCTTGCAAAGAAATAATGTTCAACTTTATTCTCACCAAGAATATATGACATTCCTGTGTACCTTAAGTTTACCAGCAGTAAGTGTTATAAGATTTCTAAAATCTGTCACTTGGATAGATAAAATAAGGTACTATTACCCACTCTTCTTGGCTGTTTTTTTTTTAATTTTTAATTTTTTGTTGTTTATTTGTTTGTTTGTTTGTTTGTTTGTTTTTGGTCTTTTAAAAAATGCTAGTGAGGTTTGTTTTTTTTCTTTCTTCTCCCCCTGTCTTGTGAAGCAGCCATATTTCCTTTCTGTATTTGGGTGTTAATGGTTCCCTATTGATTTGTAAAGGGTTGCCCCTTTTTGTAGGCACTTTTTGCCTGTCATATGTTCCTTGCAGGTTTTTGCCAGCTTGTTATTTAAATTAATTTGGTTTGATGCTTTGAGATACTGATTTTGGAATCATTAGTCAGAAGCAATATTATTTTTCCTTATGATTTATTCCCTTGTTTTTACACCTAACAAACTTGGACTATTCTAAGATCAGAGTCACCTCAATTTATACATTTTTCTACATTTTTATGGTTTCATTTTCACACTCAGTTCTTCTATCTAGGATTTGTTTTTGGTGCACAGTATAATATAAACCCTCATTTGCATCCTTCAAATTTATTTCCCCTTCAAGTATTTTTTTAAAAATACATGTTCTTTTTTCTGATTTCATGATATAGTCTTTGTGTGATGTTAAGTTCCAATATATGCAATAGTTTACTTTGGGATCATCTCACATATTAAGTTTTGCAACAATCCCACACTATTCCAATGCTTGCAGCTTTATGATGTGTCTTAATGGATGGGAGGCTAAACCATGTGCTATTTTCAGAACCACCTTAGTTGTTTTTTGCCTTGACTTTTCCCACTAGAAGGAAAGCCAGTTATCATTTTGTCAGATTCCTGGCCTCTACGGCTGCTGCTCCTTGTCTTCTCAAAGCTGATGTCACACTGTGGATAGGAACAGGAGGTGAGGGATGGTGAGGAATCAGGATGTGTAGAAACATCCACCCGGCTCTTGGAGACATAGGATTCCGGAGCACGAAGATTCGTCTTTTCTGATCAAAGATGCCCTTCGGTGTCCCAGTGCAAAGCCTGACAAACCCACTAATTCATTTTCCCAAATTCCATTTTATTAACCTTTGAGATTTTCCTGGAAGCTGTCTTTCCATTTTACTACTTAAATGTTTTGAGGTTTCAAACATGTTTCTTCAAAGATGTTTTAGGTAGGAACAAGAGATTCTGCTTTGGAGGAGCCTGGAAACATTCCCTCCTCTTTTTCTAAGCAGCTATCCCTGTAATTTGGTGAATTTGAAAGGCTTACTGATGCTGGAGTGAAATGAAAAGTCCAAGAATTCATAGCTTTATCCTGTGACAGTGGTGGATGAGTAGTATGGGAGATAGAGGCAT
Organism: Arctocebus calabarensis; assembly: GCA_963573935.1. NCBI lineage: Eukaryota > Metazoa > Chordata > Mammalia > Primates > Lorisidae > Arctocebus > Arctocebus calabarensis. The sequence goes on along the minus strand of CAUYON010064322.1, from coordinate 7,976 downwards.
GTGCTCATTCCTTTACTGGACCAAATTTTCTAAGATCAAAGGTCCTTCTAAGTAGGTTTTTGAAAACTGAGAGAAAACAGAGCCAGCATCAGCCACACTGACAACATTGGCCAACTTTTTCTTGCTTCTCTTCTCCAGCACTCAACCTCCCCACCAGGCTTTTCACCTGCTCTCCTTTTGAGGGAGGTTTTTCTCAGAAGGTTACCCATTCCATTAAAATAGGCTGCTGACAAATAATCTCAGCTTCCCACATTACGATTTTGCAAGCCTTGTGCCCAGTGCCAGAGCCGACACAAGATAAGTGCACAGTAAAGTTTGAAATATCTGTGTCTCTAGCTTCATTTCCTTGTTTCTGTCTGTAATTTCCTATATGCCATCAGGGGATTTAGTGACACTGCAAATAGCGTGCTCTTTCCCAGGCAGGCATCTCCCATTTCCTCAGAAACTGTTTCTCTTGCTGAAGTGCGCAGTCCTGAGCTGCGTGTTTTCAGGCAGTATTGTGGGAAGATTAACAGTTTCCTGGCATCTTTCTTGCAAAGGTTTGAATACCACTTCCAGTGCAGATCACATGCAATTAAGTGTTTACCTTGTGGTTTTATAGTGCCATTAACTTTCTCAAAGTCTGTTTATCCACACTGTTATTTAAGCTTCCATGCAATTCTGCAAGGTGAGAATGACAGGGGTATTAGCCCCACTCTGGATGGTAGCTGTTAGCCATTGGCTGTGTTCTCCAAATCTCATGCATTGAAATTCTGATCCTCTGAACCTCAGTATGTGACCTGATGTGGGGAAAGTGTCTCTGCAGAGGTGATCAAAATGACTGCATAGGTTGGGCTCTGATGACATGTAACTGTTGCCAATACAGAGGGGAAATCTGGAGACAGACTTACACACGGGGAGAACATCATGTGAAGATGAAGACAGAGGGCAGGAAGACACATCTACTGGTGAAAAAATGCCAGAGATTACCCAAACCACCAGAAGCCAGGAGGGGGGCCGACAATAGATTTTTCCCTCACCTCCCTTACAAGGAACCAGCCCTTCCAACACCTTCGCCTCAAACTTCCAGCCTCTAAAACGATGAGATAATAAATTTCCACACTGTGTAAGCCACCCAGTTCACAGTGCTTTGTTATGAAGCTCTAGCAAATGGATACGCTAGCTAATAAAAACCAGAGAAGGCCGAGCAGATCCTTGGAGCCGGGACACAGTTTCATCAGAGGATTGGGTCTGCTGAACCACCTCCTGCACTCAAGATCCTCATTTATCAGCTACAATGAGCTGGGGTGAAAAGCAGCCCCCTCTGACCGGGAAGGGGTTTGTTTGATGCTGGACCAAGCCAGCACTCTCCTTTTCCCTCTTTGGTCTACTTTCCACATGTCCCAGATGACATGCATTGTCTACCTAGATGTTATTATCATTGCCAAGACAGGTTCTTGCTACTAATGTGGTCATTAACACCAATGTTCCCACAGTAGTTACCTTGTGCCAGGCTCAGGCTAAATGCCCTACATGGGCCCACATCGTTCTTACTGAAAGCCTGTGATGCTGGGCCTGTGACTACCCCCATTCACAGATGATCAACCACAGTCTCTGTTTTTAAGCTTATTCCTGGTCCCATGTTTGGACTCAAGACAGTCTGACCCAAAGCCCTATCATATAACCATTTTGTGGCTGCACTCTAGTTCTTAAATGTTTGGAAACTATTATGTTAAAGACAGTGGGTATGTTAGCTATGAGACTCCTCAAAGCTTTTCAGTATCCTTTTGTCTGGGGAATGTCTGAGAAGATGACGGACTGAGCAGCATTTCTACAGCAAAGTTAATGATGAGAGCTTTTTACCAAAGCAAGATCTCTTTGGACTGGTTTTCCTGATCAGAATTGCCAGAAAAAATATTAAGACTTGGTTACATTGGAATTTCATATAAACGATAATTGATCTTTTAGTATAATTGTGTCCCGACTATTCCATCAGACACAGTGATAGTTTAAAAAAAAAAAGTTATTGTTTAGGTGAAATTTCAGTTTAACTTGCATCTTATGGTTTTATTTGCTAAATCTGTCAAGCTACATGAGGGATGTTTTGAAAAAAATGGGGTACATAGCCAAAGCTCCCTGACTCTCCCTCCCCCTGGACATCTTTCTTTAGGAAACAAATAAAAATCTGCCCCCATCTGGGATTCTTATCCATCTTGTTATTGTTCACCCAACACCAGCAGAGTTTCTATTGGACTCTGCCTCTTGCTTTTTATTAGGACATGGTATCACAGATCCAGTGGACAGCCACATGGGTGGTTACTGCAAAGCAAGTACCACCCCAGCGTGAGATATGGCTAGACATAGCAGCAATCCTCCAGCTTTCTCCCCAAGGTAAAAGAGATGGACATATGGAGACAGACGCACATAAAATCCAAATCTGATGCCCTGAGGGCTGGTCAGTGTGAATTCTTCCTTATGGAATCTCTCTGCTACATTTCCATTCCAGCAGAGTTGAAGGATTATGGAGTTTAGGAACAAATGGATTTCTGTTATAAAAAATGATAGATTCATTCAGTGTCTGATCACTGGAACATCCCTTGAATCCTGAATCCTATCATTCTTCTCACTTCAGAATCTCCCTTTCCTGTTAATGCTACATATAATAATACCACTCACAGACGTTCAGTAAGTCCCATCTTCTTTTTTCTTCCTTTTTAAAAGATTCAGTTGTCATTTCAATGTATCCAAGTTATCTTCACCAATGTTTCAGAGTTACTTAGAGCTTTATGGATTGAAGCCACACAGAAACAAATGACCTCTCGTCCTTCAGAACGTTTCTGAGCCAGAATGATATTTATGTTTTGTGGCCATGAAGAGCACCCTTTGTGCTAGTCTTCAGAGACTCAATAGGGTAGCACATTTGTATTTAGATTAATCATAATTAAATTAAATTAAAACTTCACTTTCTGAGCCACAGCAGCCATATTTTAACTCCTCAACCACACGTGGTGATGGCTGCTATATCAGGCAATGCATATCAGAAATGTTTTCATTATCACTGGGCGTTTTGGTGGGCAGCCCTCTTCCAGATTCCCCTGGTCATGGCTTCTCTCTTCTACAAAGTGACAAGGGGTGATATAGATTAGGGTTTTTTTCAGTTTCTGTACTGTTGACATCTGGGGTGAAATAATTCTGTTATGAGAATCGTCCTGTACATTTTGGGATGTTCTGCAGCACGCATCTCTACCTGCTAGATGTGCCGTGCGTCAGATAATGTTGACTAGTGCCCCTTCCCCAGACGCAGCAACTAAAAATATCCCCAAACATTGCCAAGTGTCCCCAGTGGAGCAAAATCACCCCCAATTGAGAGCCACTTATTCATACAACATTCAGATTGTGACAGATATCCCCTCCAGCACTGAGAGTCCAAGATTCTTCTTGGGACAATAATTTTTAAATTTTCTGGAATTTCATAGATCATTATAGAATGTTAAGAGTATTTCCAGCTACTTATGAAAATGACTGTGGCACGATTATCAATTTAATATTTGGATCACTGGGCCATTAAAATGCTGATTTGAAATTCAGTTTTCTATTTTTAAAAACGATCACGTTGTGAATCATATCTGTTACATGGTTGATTTTATTTAAATGGACTGTAAAATTTGGCCCACACTGTGTTCAAGAATAATATTTTACAGTCGAACATCAGAATGACCACTAATGATCCTCAGGTCCACAGCTTATGTCTGTAGAATCCATGGTCATCAACAGGTTAGCTTTGAGTTATTTGTTTTGTTTTGTTTTTTGTCTTCCACTCTTTTTCCAAGAGTAAGACCTTTAATTCAAGCTCATTAAAATACACAAACAGCCTGACCTTGGATCTTCTGAGTGTTTGTTCACCTTTCCCTAACTTATTATAGTTGCTTCTGGAAGCAACATAGACACTTGCCCTTATTTTCTGGCTTGGAGTATTCATACATCTCATTGTGTAAGAAAAATAGACCATGGTCAAAAATGCATGTATTTTTTTGCAGAAATTTTTGTTCAAAGGACATGAATACATTAAGACTCAATGAAGGTGCCACTCTTGTAGTGATTATGGAATGGGAATCTCACATCAGAGCTAATGTGGTGAGGCCTGGTGCCCCGGTGGCCTCCATGGGGAAGCTGCCTTGATAAGGAGCCCAGGGATTCTAAGACACACAGGACAATCTTTGGAATACAGAGTCCTATTGATAGGAAACCGACATGTCCCAACCAACATGTAAAATTGGAGAACTCTTTGTGACCCGGGCAATGTCCCAAGCACCATATGCTAATATGCCCTTAAATCTCTCACCCCACCAGCTGAGTGCTAAGGTTACCATCGTGTTACTAAGAAGAAAAGAAGTCTCACTGGAGAAGTGCTAAGTAACCTCCCTGAAGTCTTAGGGCCAGGATTTGATTCAACAATTTAGATTTCTGAAATTGAAATCATCTCTACCATATTGCCTCTAGATTTAGGATAAAATAAAAATCACTTAATTTTTCCACTTAACAGAAACATTCTTTAGCATCAAACTAAAGTTGGTTTGACATGTATTCTTAACAAAATAGATTAAGTTCTCTTTTTTTAAGCTTGCAAGTGCTTATAAATAGGAAATAATTGGAAGACAATTTACATTTGATGATTACTTTGGGCACATTCTCTATGGTTCCCTGAACCTTTCAGAGCAAGATTCCCCTCCTTAAAAGTAAATTTTGTTTTTCTTAGTGAGAAAACACAGTGACTTAGGGGGGTGGTGATTATTGTGTTTTTACCTTTCATTCGGTTCATCGTACTTTAGAGAAAAGTTTTTTAAAAAAAAATATGGAAATATTCTCTTTATCACCAAATACCAAATCAAGGTATTTTAAGAGAATTGAAATGGTGTTGAGGTGAGTTTATTTTTGCTGTTGTAGTCTTTGGAAGAATTAAGTACAAATGGAAAAGTCCGTTAAAATCAGATCATAGATGTATCTCTTTCCTTGTCTTTTCCTTCATGAATATGAGATTAGAAAAAAACAAAACTTCTTAGAAACTTTCCTAATAAAGAATATAATAATCTATTTTCTTACAAAAGAGTACCAAGGGATAGAATCAACTTACATGGCTTTCAGTATCAGAATTTGAATTCAAGACTCAAAATTTGATGGTAGCTGCATGGATGATACCAACTGTATCAGGTCTGTCAAAAAGTGTCCTATCAATTTTCTTCAGTTATAATCTAAAAGGAATCATTATGTTTGATGTGTGTGCTTTGTATTACCTGTTTGAAAACACACAGGGTCCCAGTATCCCACATCATCCTCTATTTGTCCAGATCTTCAAAACTGTACCTCATTTTTTACATGCATAACTGTAAGACTAACACACCGATTTTAATTCCAGAAAAATGGTCACTCTAGGTAATGAGCCTTTAAAATAAACAAACCAAGGCTGCTTAATCTGCAATGCTGTAGTTTGTTGGTTTATTTAGTTTAATCCACAATTTACAACAAAATGTGGTTCTTTTTCCTTCTCACAAAGAAAACACAATCCTATTAAAAGCGAACTTCTCTCAAATGAGGGCATTACAGCAGATTTAAATTCATGCATTACAATTTTGGCAATTTAATGATCATCCTATTGGGGACATTATTGGTTTAAAGAAATAAATCACAACCATTTTATTTCCCACTAGCATCGCATATTTTGAATCCATTTTTTTTTTCCAGGACAATGATGTGTTTAAATAAATTGTCTTATCAACTGAATTTTGATCGCACTATCGAGTATCTGAGATAGTGCGATCTACACTGAGAATGTGTAGACAGAGAGTGAAAAGTTATCACATTTATTTCCAGCTCTGCAGCCAACAAGAAATACGGCTGTGGGGAGGTCTTTTAGTATGAGAGATTTAGCTTCTTCCCAGTCCAAGGCGAGTGTTTACCTGCAGTGTGACCAACCTCGACTAGGGAAGCCTGTTCGAGGGAGTCCCCATCCCCAGACCTCACCCACAGCAGGGTTCTTCCTCGAGAAGCAAGTCTGGGTGCTTCTAGCACAGGTGCCTGGTGAGTGTTTACCTGCAGTGTGACCGACGTCAACCAGGGAAGCCTGTTCGAGGGAGTTCCCATCCCCAGACCTCACCCACAGCAGAGTTCTTCCTCGAGAAGCAAGTCTGGGTGCTTCTAGCATGGGTGCCTGGGCCCCCATAAAGGGACTACTGCAGTGGTTCCTGCCAGAAGCCCCCTCAAGCTTGAAGCTTCTCTGGCCAAGTCCTCTGCTGTAGTCACTTGACACTTTGACTTTTCTTCAATTAAAAAAAAAAAATCCCACTTCCATCACCATTATAATGTACATAAGCTAGATCTTATGCCTGCCTGTTTTGGTGAGCTCAAAATAGGAGAAACTCAGGAAGGTTGAGTTGAGGTAAGTGTTGAAAAGAGAGGAAGAAAAAGACAACCAGGAGCCAGGAGGTCTGTGGATCAGGGATTCTTAACCTGGTGTGTTTGCCCTTGGTCCCTGGGTAGGCACTAGGAGTCTCTGACACCTGTCATGCGGGGGCAGTGTGTGTGTGGTTTCTGGAGAGAGAAGGGCCACAGATTTGCAGAGATTCCCACGGGTATATTGACTGTAGAATAGTTACAATCTAACTGGGCAGAGATTTGGAGTCCAGCCTTTGGTCACAGACGCCCTGATCAGAGCCCATGTCTTCTGCTCATTCCCTGGAAACGAGCTGAGAACCCTCCAGGTCACCCTGCCAGTGTCACAGCGTTGCTGCCAGACTGTATGAGAACATATGCAGAGCATTCGTGGTCTGGTACCCAGGAACTGCTCATAAATATTAGCTGTGTCCTAGCAAGTATTCTAAGGAGCCCCTTAAACCGAGCAAAAGCAAATGCCTGTGATGCATTCACAAAGGAAGCGATACTCAGCTAATACTCCCACCTCCCTCCCATCATGCCCTACCTGTGTCACTTTACAGTCTCTGCCTCCTAATCTGGATCTTTGGCTAAAGCATGACAAAATAAAACTCCCTATGTCCTAATGGCTCTAGTCTCTCTCTGACGCCCTGATCTGTGTATTGTCAACGCTTCAGAAGAAGCTAGAAATATTATAATGCCAGGTTTCAACCCCTGGGCCTCCTCTCTGCCCTGGGTTTGCTGTGCTCTGCTGGGAAAGTAAGTCATCTTTTGAATCTGAGGCACGTTTCCATGAGTGTTGTTAAACACTGCTGTGTGTTTGCCTTGGGCTCTCCATGTGACAAGTGAAGATCACAACTGCTGCAGTGTCCGTGCTCTGACTTTAAAGTCTGAGACCCTGGAAGCCCACAGTCAATCCCGCTACACTGTGGCTACGAGGACTGTGTTTAAGAATTTATATTCTAAACACTGATTGTGATTAGTAACATTCATATAGTTCTTTGGGGTTTACAAAGTACTTTACTTGTATTTTCCCATTTAATCCTCACTTAAGACTAAAAAAGTTAGTGACACTAATGGGAATGAGGGAAAACCAATTTCAGAGAGTGTTAAATACACAAAATTATAAAGTGAAATGAGACTGATTTCCTCTAGTCATGAGGAAAAATGTATCTCTTTGTGATCTTTTTGCCACATAGGTAAAGGCATTTGTATTTTCTCTTTTCTTTTCTTTTTTTTTATTGTTGGGGCTTCATTAAGGCTACAAAGAACAAGGTTACACTGATGGCATTTGTTAGGTAAAGTCCCTCTTACAATTGTGTCCCACCCCTAAATGGTGTGTCACATACCTTCCCCCACCCCCTCCCTCCTTCTCTCTCTCTGCTGTCCCCTTCCCCCACCCCCTCCCTCCTTCCCTCTCTCTGTTGTCTCTTCCCCCACACCCTCCCTCCTTCTCTCTCTCTGCTGTCCCCTTCCCCCACCCCCTCCCTCCTTCCCTCTCTCTGTTGTCTCTTCCCCCACACCCTCCCTCCTTCTCTCTCTCTGCTGTCCCCTTCCCCCACCCCCTCCCT
>CAUYON010064321.1:0-12690 GCA_963573935.1 Arctocebus calabarensis | reverse complement strand
TCATGGAAGAAGCCCAAGTGCCCATCAACCCACGAATGTATTAATAAATTGTGGTACATGTATACCATGGAATATTATGCAGCCTTAAAGAAAGATAGAGACTTTACCTCTTTCATGTTTACATGGATGGAGCTGGAACATGTTCTTCTTAACAAAATATGTCAAGAATGGAAGAAAAAGTATCAGTGTACTCAGCCCTACTATGAAGCTAATTTATAGCTTTCATATGAAGGGTATAAACCAACTATAGCATGAAAATATGGGGAAAAGGGCAAGGGAGGGGAGGGGTAAAGTGGGGATGGTGGGAGGCTAATTGGTGGGGCCACACCTACGGCGCATCTTAGAAGGGTACAGGCAAACCTTACTAAATGCAGAATACAAATGTCTTCATATAACAACTGAGAAAATGCCAGGAAGACTATGTTAATCAGTTTGATGAAAATAATTCAGATTTTATATGAAATCAGCACATTGTACCCCTTGATTGCACTATTGTACACAGCTATGATTTAATAATAAAGACAATAAAAATAAATAAATAAATAAAATAAAATTAGTTGTAAACTGTACCCTCACACAATCCTACTCTAAGCACCCATTTTCTAATTGGCACAGATCTTAGCTGGTTATAAACTTAAACTAATTCATGCTGCTCACAAATACTATGCTAATTACTCTGGATGATTTTCTGTCTTTTACGTGTATTTGTCAGTCCAAATAGAATTTTAATAATGGGATTTCAGGTAACAAGGTTTTATTCCAAGTAACAACCAGGAACCCAGAGGCTCACTTGTCTCTGTGGTTGTGGCTCTCCATAGATGTTCATTTCTCTCTGTTATGAATCTAGTTTTTGTGACATCTGGTTTTCTCAAAACAGCCTCCAGCAATATAAAAACTGGGGCACAAAAGGCTTACAATTTCTGCTGTTTGTCTACCTCAGTCTTTTGTAAACAATTTAGGAAGGTAAATTGACTTGTATATGCACTTTATAAAATGGTCAAGTCAAATGTTTGGAAGTAACAATTTTACAAGGCTTCATTAAAGCCTTCTAAATTTTGCTTTGAAGTGTCATTTCTTACAACTCAATATCATTGAACCGGGAACTCTTTTGATATACATAAAGTTTGAGTTTAAACTGTCATTATCCAATAGTGTTCATTGCACCAGGTTTATGAGGAATCTGTGAAAGGCGATTTGTGTATTTCGGGTCACCAGGGCACTACACTGTGATCTGAATCCTCTGTAAATGTTTGTTGAATGAGTGATGCGCAATTTGTATTAAACTGACTCAAAAATAGAGCCTATCATTGACTGGGTGTAATATTGTCACTCCTATTTAACCTTTTTAGGACACAGAAATCACTAGAAGTATCTGTTTACTATAAATAGCATTACACCTTTTTCAGCAAGAAAGTTTGAGGACGGTGACTTATTCTTTGGTCCACCCATCTTTGATAGTCTGTCAGGCAGTTTGATTGGTGGGCTGACACCACTGATTTTCCAGTGAAGATCTACAAAGAAATACAGTATGAATCTACATAAGATATTTAGCTCCCTTTTCCTCACTCTTCAGCAAAAATATAAATATCTGGTAGTCATAGTCCAAGAATCTTCCCCTCAAAAGCAGAAATGGCTGCAAATGTAGTCAACACTTCCATACTTCTTATTCATGCGTGATCTTCACAGAAAATCTATAGCAAATATGACTTTTTATGAGAAATACTTTAAGAAAATATCTTACTACATACTAAATGTTTGAAGAACATTATTCCTTTAAGAGAAAAATAAATTTAGTTCTGTTCAATCCAATGAGGATATATCATATAGATACTATGAGCCAGACGTGGTATTAGGCCCTGGGATTACAAAGATAAACAAAACAAGGTTTGTTCATTGCCCTAAAGGAGATTATGTTCAAGCCAGTAGGAGAGAGGTACCATACATGTATGGTTTTCACCTATATTGGTGTAGACAGAATGCTTTGGGAGCAATAGAGAAAGAAACTTGGTCCAACTTAGCTTTGCCTCTAAAGTACAATTCTGACCTGATTCAAGCTACTAAGCGTACCTCTCCTATAATACTCTAATAGCTTCCAGACTGAGTTTTCTGCTCTCATTCTCCACACGCAAACCAGAGTATATCACTCCCCATTTAAAATCTTCTCTAACATCATTATTATTTGAGTAGGTTTCAAGCTCTTTAAGGCTCCAGGACCCTTCCTGATTTTGTTTTTGCCCAGCTCTCCAACATCCCTTTTCCTCACTCTACAAGCTCCAGGCTCATTGGCCTACATTTCTTAAGCACACCACCCTCATTCCTCACTTAAGACATTCACGCTTGCTAGGAACTATTCTTAGGCTCCATAATGTCATGCTCTTTCACTTTACATATTTTATAGTTCATCGTTATTTAAAATTATCTTGGCAAGGCCCGGCAGCTCATGCATATAATCTTAGCACTCTGGGATACTGAGGCTGAGAGATTCCTTCAGCTCAGAAGTTTGAGACCAACCTGAGCAAGAGTGAGATGCTGTCTCCACTAAAAATAGAAAAATGGTGGGTGGCTATAGTTACAACTACTTGGAAGAGTGAGGTAGGAAGATCACTTGAGCTCAAGAGTTTGAGGTAACTGTGAGCCAAGATAATGCCAGGGCACTCTAACCAAAGTGAGACTCTGTCTCAAATAAATAAATTAATAAATAATAAAATTATCTCATTTACTTTTTACCTACTTTATTTTCTGTTTCCCTGTCTCCAATTAGGTGTAGATAAAACTGGAGCAGGCATGTTTCTGTTGTGCTTCCCATGTTGACTACTAGCAACTAGAAGAATACATGGTCCATGCTAGACACTCAATGAATGTCGTTTGAAACAGCAAATGTGGGGATTCAGCAAGGACCTCCTAGGAGAGATGAGTCATGAACATCTTAGGGGACAAACAACTAGAATGACGTTCTTGGAAAAAGGAACTGTATAAGCAATGTACATTCATTGTAAAGTGACATGTTGCAGGGGTGAAATGAACAGAAAACAATAGCAGAATAAGGATATAGACTAAAGATAAGATAAGCAAAGATTGGATCTTAGACAGTGCATGTTATTCTGCCATTGAAGACCATGGAAGAGTTTTAAATGAGTCACCAGGTGAGATTTCTGAAGGACTGAATATTAAAACAAAAATCTTTAATGTGGTGGTTTTGTGATAACACGGTTCTCAAATCCTACGTTTGTTATCAGCTCAGTCTAAGTACTTGAGCTCAGCCTAAGGTTAATGGACCACTGAGAGGCTTCAAGTCTCTGTGGGAGGCAACTCATGAGGCAGAGCCTTGAAAAGCATCGTGAAGAGCTTATGTTACAGCAGAAGCAATGTGACATTCGGGTGACTGCTCAGATCTGGAGGATGCTGTGCTCTGGAGCGCTGCGAAATAGCAGACGTTGTTATGTACAGCTTTCAGAAACCCCTTCTAATCAGGCTCACCCTTCCTATCAGTTACAGGGTAAACTCCATGTTTCTTAGCAGTCCGGTTGAGTGAGCAAAGAAAGAGAAGGCTGAAGATGAATTGAATTCTAGCTACTCAGCCCTGAGATGCAGTGTGTAAATATGCCACATTCACTCTCTTTCATTTGAATCTGCCTCCCTTGGGGGGAAAATAACATACGTCATAAAAAAATTCATAGTTTCTTTTTGATTAATCTTCAGTGAGAAGCCCAAAGATATTAAATCTCATTCCTTTCGGATTTTCTCCTCCCCTCATAAACAATTCAATTCAATCTGAGTTAATATTTATTGAGCTATGACACAATGCATGGCAGTATGGTGGATGCTGTAATAGAAATGCTACATCAAAGAGATGAAGCCTGTGCCCTTGCTTAAGAAAAAGGTCTGTTTTAGACAAGACAATAGGAATAACATAGCAATAGCAACTGCACTACAATAACGTATGCTAGGAATAACATAGCAATAGCACTACAGTCACTATTTATTAGCCATCCACCATATTCAAGGAACCCAGTATGTAAACCAAACTTGAGGAGGCTCTATTGGCAAGAATTAGAAGAAGGAATATAGATTTTACTTGAAAAAGAGAATTGCATCATTTGTACAGAAATAGATTGTGCTATACCTTATGTATGAATGAATGGGGCAATTCCTCTCAGCCAGACAGAGATGAATGACTCCTCACCCACTGGTTTACCAGGAGTGTTCTTATTTATTTTTGGCTTAATGGTCTTAGAGGTCTTTCAGATAATGCTTTATTATGCCAAATTCTATTTCCCAAACCAACCCAGACTGAGGTAAAATTTAGTATAGCTCTTCTTTTTCCAGCAACTCTAATAGATAAGAATACAGGCTCTGGAATTAGGTTGCTTGGCTTCAGATCCTAACTCCATCAGTAAATGAGATACCTATAAAGAGCTTAGCCTGAAACTGGTTTGTAATGCTTAATGAATGTTAGCTATTTATTTCCTTAGAATAAAGTGGCAGAAATGAAGATATGCATTCCTCAAAGAATACAGGACTATTTTTGGAGCTTCTGTTTCATCAAGCCTACCTTTTATATGCAGTAGATGGATGGATGAAAGATAGACAGGTAGACAGGTAAATAGGTAGGTAGATGATTGATAGAGAGGGAGAAAAAGAAAGAGAGAGATGTAGAAATACATTGTCACAGGATGGATTCCTCAGGGAATAGCATATAAAACAGATATTTATATGCAGAAATTTTATTCGGAGAGCTCTCGAGAACAATCCCTTATTCTCATAGCTTCTGGATTTGGGGATGCTGATAGCTCTTACTTCAATCTTTAGAAAAACCCTTGGTGGGAGAGAGCCGCCTCACCCCTTTACAGGGGGCCAGGACCCCTTTACAGGGGCAATCTGAACCCAGTGATTGCTATGGGAGCAAAAGGACTCGGTCCTTTTCCCCAGTTTTGACCAACTCCAAAGGGTGATTCCAGATCCAGAGCAGCCCATGGACTGGCTGAGGCCTTTGTAGAAAATGCACTGCACTGTAACTTCTACTACTCCATCCTGTTCTCTCTCCCTGACATTTTTCCTGCAGTTTTACCAGCCACAGTTTTGTAGGTTTATTATTGAAATAGTTTTGACTACATGGAGCCCTGAAAACGTTTTGGCCAAGTGAATTAGAAATATCTATACTACATTGCTTAGTCCCATGACAGAAGTTGGAGAAAGTAATTCATAAAACTAATTCTCATTTTTTAAATGATAGCACTGTTATTAGAATCTTGACTGTCATGTTGTTAAAATGAAGATTAATTAATTCAAGTCTTCAAATTTTGATGACAAAAATATTCAAAATAATTAATTAGAAATAACTTGCATAATAGCCAAAAAGTAGAAGTAACCCAAATATCCATCAACCGATGAGGGTAAACAAAAGGAATAGAAACTTATTCAGTCCTAAAAAGACTAAGATACTGATTCATGCTACAATGTGGATGAACCTTGAAAACATTATAGTAAGTGAAAGAATACAGTCACAAAAGACCTTATATTTTATGGTTCTATAATGCTTAAGAGATATACAGAATAGAAAAATCTATACGGTTAGAAAATAGGTTTGTGATTGCCTAGGTGGAAGGTGGATATAGGGGAAGTAGGGAGTGATTGTTTAGTGAGTATGAGGTTCTTCTGGGAGGAATGAAAAGTTCTGAAATTGATTTTGATGATCGTTGTACAGTTCTGAGAATACCCTAAGAACAACTGAATTGTATACTTTAAAGTGATAATTTTTTTTTTTTTTTTTTGTGACCGTGCATCAAGCTGTTGCCCTGGGTAGCGTGGTGGGGCATCACAGCTCCCAGCCACCTCCAACACCTGGGCTCAAGTGATTCTCCTGCCTCTGCCTCCCAAGTAGCTGAGACTACAGGCAGGCGCCCGCCACAATGCCTGGCTATTTGTTGGTTGCAGTGTCATTGTTGTTTGGCAGTCCCGGCCTGGATTCAAACCCACCAGCTCAGGGATATGTGACTGGCGCCTTAGCCTCTTGAGCCACCGGCACCAAGCCTAAAGGGATAAATTTATAGTGTTAACTATATCTCCACAAGGTGTTAAAAAGTAATTTGGTTCTTTATGTCACCTTCAGAATAGATAGAAAATTAAATTTCTAATAACTTAAATAACTAATTCTGTTTATATATCTAGGAGCTTATGTTGACAACTGATTTTTCAGGAAAGTGAGAGGAGAATTTTATGAGTCCTTAAAATTACCCAAACTACACACAATAATAATGACAAAAATTTGTTACATAAACTGTTAACTAAAATAAGTCAGAAGCTGTATATTATGTGTGGGATCCTCCCTACACCATTGACTTAGATGATTTTATTTCTATTGTACATAAAAGGAAACTGAGGCACTCTTTAGTTTTCAGGGGGGTCCATTAACACTTCCTACTACTTGGAAATTCTTCTTGACAAGAACTATGATACAAGACAACTTTATTTTTTATAGGTAAAAGAACAACCTTTTAAAATTTAGTGTAATTCATTATAGAACAAAAAAAAATGTGTTTCAATTTGACTCAAAGGTTTTAAGATTCCTAATAGAGGAAAGATAGGTGAGCACATGATAGAAGATGTAGACTTCATCTAATAGTGCACTGTCTGAGAAGATGGATTAGAAACATAAAGAGGTAATAACACCAAAGATTTTCTTTGCCAGGTTATCTTTTATACATTAATTATACAGAAGAGCTTGTGTAAATGGATACCCTTGCTCTAAGAATATTTATTTTAAGACAGTGTCCTTTTCCATCTTCTACACTTAAGTTAGGCGATATGATCACAGAGTTACATGGGAGAAAAATTAATATAGTAAGAGGAAGTTTATTTCATTCATAGTATAAGCTTATTCATTTATCTGAATAATGAATTATCATTGTGTAGGAGACTATGTCACTAAGACAGATACAGTCAGATCATCCCTGTGATTAAGTTACACTAGGGTTTGAAAATCAGATATGTATTCATGAAAACTGCTTTAGCTTAGAAAAATTTTAAGATACTTTTATTTGTTCTTCCACTATACAGCATAAGGCAATATAGCCATGTAGTTTCTTAAAGGTATTTTTAATGTCGTTCATAAATAAATTTGGCCTGATGTATAAAAACATCTTAAGAACTTTTTATGCTTTTCTTTAACTCCATCAAAGACAGCACTAGCTCAATAACTAAGTAGAACAATATGCATTGTTTTCAAACTGAAGAACTTGTATTATCATTTTTTCTGATTTCAGGGGCACTGTTTGTACTGGTTTCATGGGTACATACATTTTGCACAGATGACAATTAAATTATTTTTGCTCTTTTTTAAAAAAATAATATTTTAAAATCAAAGTGGAGGGAACATCAGTATTGTGCCTTGCTCATTAGTCGTATTATTGAATTTAATCATCTCTAACAAGAAGCTAAAACAATCCCATTTTCAGTCAAGTGCCAAGACCTTCTTTTACATTTTCCCTATATGATGAAAACATGGCAAAATTGAGTTATTTTCGGTTTGCTTGTTTGTTTGTTTTTCTCTTGTAGCTTTTTGAAATTTTTTGTTGGTGCATTGTGTTTTCTTTTTCCTGAGTGACCAGGCCTGACTACCATTTTTCATAACATCCCTAGGTACCACACAAATTTCATCCAGTCCTACATTTTGCTGCTCTTCTTCCCACCTGTGCCACTAGTTTAAAGTTCACAACTATGGAAAGTATAATAGGACCTATCTTCTTGGTAGACCCTTGGTAGACCATTTCTGTTACTTTATATGACTTTAGTTCCTTCCTCTTACCTAAGGCTTTGAACATCACCTTTTCAGAAAGTTAATTTGGATGGCTTCCTTCTGTCCTTTGCTGGGTTCTCCTTCATTCCAACTAGATGTTCCCTTTCCTTTATATGTCAAACAAATTCTTTATGAACATAGTAAATGGTCATCAAACTTGATGCTTGCCTTCATTGGGCCAGTGAAATAAATTTAAGGGTCTTATTAAATACATACATACACACACTGCATTACAATAAACCAAATTAAATAACTGTGATTCTCTTGCAGAAACACGATGGCCACTTCACAGTCATCCAGTTGGTCGGGATGCTCCGAGGCATCGCATCAGGCATGAAGTATCTTTCCGATATGGGTTACGTGCATCGGGACCTTGCCGCTCGGAATATATTGGTTAATAGCAACTTAGTATGTAAAGTTTCTGATTTTGGTCTCTCTCGAGTACTGGAAGATGATCCAGAAGCTGCTTATACAACAACTGTAAGTTATATGCCCTCTGCCACTATAATTAGTTTATTTTTATTGTTTTTAATGTTATTAGAGTAATTCTGTTCTAATTTTCCCAATTTTATGCTCTCATTTGTTATTTTGCTAATTTAACACTATTATTTAATTGAGAAGTATTTGCTTTATCTGAGTACCTAGCTCAACAAATTTAAATTATATTTGTATTTTTTTCTTACATATGCTAGGACTTTAATATCACATTTGAGATACATCTCATGACTGCTCTCACAACAAATTTGTCTTTGCCTGGGGTATTTTTGATGCTTCAGTAATTCTCTCCTTCATGTAGAATTCGATAGGCAAATCGTATAGTCAACTAACAACTTGGTGATAGTGAAGAACCAGTGATTATGAAATGACATTTTTTCCAATTGTTAAAGGAATCATATCTTAAAATGAACAATATAGGTTAGCTGGACATATGTAAGTATACTCTGTACCTTTTTCTAAATGATACCTGAGGAAAATGTGAACAGAAATAAAAGTTTAAAACTTTAGAACAAACTATCATCTCTAAATTATGTGATTTCATTTCATCCCAAGAATAATTTTAATATTTTTGAATGTCCTAAACCAATTCACTTCTTGATCTGTTTGATTATTGTTTTGAAGAATTTGATCCTGAAGTCCCTATAGTTTTATCTTAAAGCTTTAAATTTATAAAATTATATTCTGTCATTTTTTTTAAACAATCACCACTGTCTCATTTGATAGTCGGCTTCAATGAAAAACTAGTGAGTAAAACTATTCAAGATATTTTTATTCTGTTCCTTTTCTAACCAAATTGTTTTAAAAGATGTAACTCTGTAATTTAGTTTCCTTTAATTTCATTTTCCATGAGATTTTTTTAAAACTTGCTGTATTCAGTTACTCCAAAAATACAGCAAGTTAATATTATAAAGAATATTTTATGCCATTACTCTATTTTCTTTGTAGAAATTCTATATGTTAATTCATCAATGTTCATTAATAATTTATTCAATAAATAATATAGTTCTAAGGAAAATAAATTGATTTCTCACTATCCAATATATAAAGTAACAGTATCTATTGATTTTTTAATTTGAACAAGAAAATTTCAAAACCTAAATCTGTCAATTCTGAAAATAACTTTATTTTAGAAAAAGTAGCATTTTAAATTAGTTTTTAATTGAAAAATAACTATTTTTTTTCAAGGCCCTTATATTTTCTTCTCTTTCATTTTTACACACTTATAACTGAAGCTTTGGTGCTATGGAGCAATGCATGTAAAGTTTTTCTATGAAGCATATTATTTACACCTGTATAGAATAGTGCTTAAAAACATATATACACTATAAATTATAATATTTATAAAAATTGCAGCAAATATGATCTATTAGAAGATTAAATAAAAAAGGAAATAGCTACTAGATTCTTTGGCAGTAATCCTATACAGATATATTTGAAATCCCTTTCTAAAATGGGAAACTAGCAAGTAAATTTAAGATGCTAATAAAATTGGCAGGTAACTTAAAATATTATTCATATATGTATGTGTATGTTATATCAAATTTAACATCCAGACTCTAGGCATTTTCTGTCTTTTGTGGTTATAGAGACTGGGAGGCCTAGAACAGGACTATTTTTAATTTAGATCAGACTACAGAATTAAACAGTGAATTAAATAATCAGAATATTAACACTCCAAAAAGTGCCTTTGAAAAGCTATTGATTATGCTTGATTAAGAAACAAGTCTGTAAATTTAAGAAGTACCAATGAAATGGCAAATAATATAATCAAGTTAGTTTTCTTTTTTTAAGTCTCAGAACTACCTTATTGCTCAGAGGATTGACTGTGTAATAAACGTGGACATGTGGTGCTTAAAATAGCAAAGCTCTTGCCTTCAGAGATTTTATGCTTTGGTAGAGTAGGCAAAGTAATGCTTCCTTGCAGTTCAATGCAATAAGCATTGTCATAGAGATCAGTAAAAGGCTTCTCAAAAAGACAGAATGTGAGCCGGGTCTTAGAAGATTTTGTTGCACAGACGGAGGAAAGGTAGTCCAGATAGAGGGAGGAGAAGAGACATGACAATGCAGAGAAGAGAACAGGTATGCTGATGGAAGTGTGGGACCAAGAGCAGTACAGGGCCAAGTTTCTTAAGAATAATTTTGAAGGTACCTGAGTGGTTCTCCAAGAAATTTGAAGGGTTTTTATTACAGTAGCTAAAGGCAGATATCGATTTATTTAGGGGGGAAATAACAAAAATAGATGCATATCTTAGAAGATATAATTGACAGCATCGTGAAGAGAGGGAGGAAGGACTGGAGAACATGAGGACTTGGTAGAGCAGGGAGACGAGTTAGCTGTTACTGCTACAGCTTTGAAAGGACACATGGCTTTAGCTAGGGCAGCAACAGTTGGCACAGAGGGGAGGGAAGAAAGTTGAAAATCATTGTGAGCAGACAATTTACAAGATTTGACAACTAATTAACTGCAAATTGTAAGGAAGAGGAAGGATTTAAAGATGACACTAATATTTCTAGATTAAACAACTGGTTGAATGGAGATACTATTAATCAAGACAGAGAACCCCTGTTAGCGATGGCCTGGCTATTGGCAACAGATTATAAAGCAAAATTACAGGCAAAGGTCACAGACACTCTGTCTCAAAGTCATCAAAATAGTGCTGAATGAGCATGGCATGCTGTCAACACTCTGTAGAAAACTTTTAGAGCTTTATCCAAATGTGCTGACCTCCCAAATACTCTTTGTAATTTCCTGTTAAAAGGAATGAGATGGAAAAACCTTACTGCCTGGTAAAACTATACCACAACTCAAGCATACCCTGGATAATAAAATACAGGGAAATAATGATCGTTTATATGAAAATGATTCTTTGTTTTATAAAAAGTATCTACATGAACATAACTTTAAAGAGCAAGCTCTCTTCACCTATTCTTGTAAATGTGATTCAGTTTTTAGAAGTTTATAGCTAAATATAACTACCTTGGAACATATATTATACCTTAGATGATTTTTATTTTCTCTTGCTGTGTAAATATAATTGCTGTTTCCTTGTATTTGTAAATGTTTTTATAATATACATCAGGAAGTGTTTGGGGGAAGGAGGGTTTAAGGGTTCATGTGTAAAGGCTGAGTTTTTTTGTGTACTACTATATTTTTTTTTGACTCTTCAAGGCGAAAAAAAACTTTTTAGAACAGTGTGCTACACAGAAGCTATGCCTTTCTAATCAAAATGGGAGCAGAATAAATAGACACTTTCTGTTAAGATGACTTTGCCAATTTAGAGAGCTATATATCATGACAAAGAGCAATCATAACTGGTTAAAGAAAGATGGAGTAAATAGAATACCCAGCACCAGCAATGGTACTAGGCTTGTCCACATGTGCAGATGAGCAGAATGGCCATGCAAAACTGAGTGGCCAGACTAGAACAGATGTTTCAAGACAGATTACCCTCCAAAAATGAGTGAGTACTTTAGAGCCTTATTCAGAGATCATATATATGTAATATATGACAGTGTTATCTACATCATAAAATGTACTAAATAGAAGGATGAGATTTACAACAAAATATAAGTAGAAATTCTAATATTTCTTCCTACAGCTTGAGGGTTTGTTTTCTGTGCCCTGCTCTAGGGTATTCAATGTGTACTCAATGCAGTTTATTATGGAGCTACCATATTCCACACCCTATTCTTTGGAGGCTCACTTGTGAAGCAGTTTCACTAGTTACCGATCCCCAGAGAAGACTCCCACTCCATGGAGAATAGCTAAGATCATCACTATGCCAAACTCTAGAAGCAGGAGTCCATGCCCTAGGCCTGCTGCATCCTAGGCTACTGTACATGCCAACTATGCCCCACTTACCTACTTGTCTGAATCTGATGAGAAAGAATACACTAAGCACATGTTATTTAAAGTAGGTCTATTAATTATAGGTAGTCATCAGGGAGAAGCCTTACATCCATTGTAAGCAGGTCTCCCAAGGCTCAAGAAAGCTGCCCAAGTGGATAAAGCCTTGGTACACATGCTTCACTTTGCACCACAGCTGAACGCCCCTGGGAAATAGCCCGCCCTGGGTTACAGACCCACAGGGCCACATGACACACTGGGCAAAGCTTTGAAGGACATCTTGCTTCCAGGGAGGAGACGAACAAAGCTTGGGCTGTTCCAGTTGAATTGGGTGGTTTTACTCCCTAACTCAAGACGTCCTTAGAAGGGACAGGAATAAAATCCAGACTGTTTTATACACTGTCTTCTTTTTTTTTTTAATTTTTATTAAATTATAATTGTGTACATTGGTGCAACCATGGGGCACAATGTGCTGACTTTATATACATTCTGAAATATTTTCATTGAACTATTTAACATAGCCTTCATGGCCTTTTAATCACTATATGAA
>CAUYON010064318.1:0-10963 GCA_963573935.1 Arctocebus calabarensis | reverse complement strand
TTCAAGAAAACAACACTTTTATTGGAATCAATATCATGTTAAAAGAGGGTTATTTGTAAGCAATGGGAAAAGATGTCTCATTTAATAAATGATGTTGGAATAAGTGTTGGGCAAATTGGAAGGACAATTTGCTTACACCTTGTGGGAAAGACTAGTAATTCCTATAGGATTCATTCTCTCATTCTTCTTTAACAATAAACCTTCTAGGTATTCCTAGGGCACTTTGATGCCCATCTGCATCCCTCCAGCTCCTGGCAGGTAGGTAAATTGTGTGACTTCTTGAGCATTTTCTTAAGAAGGGTATCATATTTTTACTTCTTTCTGCCTTTCCATAGACAGGAACTTACACTAGCCAGTGGCAAACTAGCAGTGGCCATCTGGATGAAGGCAACAAACTGGGGGATGGCAGAACAAGCAGAGGGAGGGAGCTTGGATCCCTGAACGATCTCGTGGAACCGAACTGCCTTGTCCTTGCCTCCATGACCTGCCCTTGTCTCTAGACAATAATTGGTATTATGTAAGAAAGCAAATATGAAATGGAATTAATAATTGAACATAAAAATAGGCCAAAGATAAGAGATACAAATAGTTCCTAGGAAGAGAAATAGGAAGAGCTCCTGAACGTACACAAGAATCTTAGTTTACTCTTGAGAAGAAGCAAATTAAAATAGCATTGTTTTAGCCTCTCAGATTGGCAAATAATTAATACAAATTAATAAAGCAGAAACAGCAATCTTCAAGTAAGTCAATGAACAAAGGACACAGAACCATGATAAAAACCATACAAACAGGAAGTACATGTTGAAAACAACAAGCCGATGTTTTCATATGTTAATTGGCAATGTTACCAATATTATCATGAAATGCATATGTTCCAACAATGTTGAAGTGATTAAATTGGATCCACCCTTTTTGGAGAACCATAAAATTATTTTTTTGCTAGTTTTTGTCAATCTAGCATATTTTGTAACAATTCAAAATACAGCACAGGTTATATGCTTGAATATATTCATAACAATACCATTAATAATAGTGAAAAATTAGAATCAAGATGCCAGACAAAAGAGCAATGGTTATTATGTATCTATTCAGTAGAATACAGTGCAATCATTTAAAATAATATGAGAACTGCAAGAAGTGACAAGAAGATTGAAATGTTTTCGAGGTGGAAAAAGCAAGACTCAAAACTGTACATAGATTAATTTTGCTGTCACCTTGTTGAGGCCAACTTTGTCCACGCTGCCTCCTCAGCCCAGGTCTGTGTCTCCAGCACAATCTTGAATTTCAGATGGCTATCTCCACCTGTACAAACCTTCTTCTTCTCCAATAAATCTTCTACACTTCCGCCAAAGTAGTTTGATCACTGTTTATTCAACAAATATTTATCGAGTGCTAAACATTAGCCGGGAACAGTTGCAGAAGTGTGGGCTGCCGTGATGAAGGAAACAGAGGTCCCTATCTCACAGAGCTTACGTTCTATTTGGGGAGACCAATAATACACCTAAGTCACTAAACTGTGCAGTGAGTTAGGAGCTACCACAGGGGACTTTGACTATGTCCTGGAACTGGTCGTCATGTTAAGTAGAGGAGTCAGAACAGGAACTCACTGAGAAGGAGCAAAGACTTAAAGTGGGTGATGGAGTTAGCTAAGTGTACATTTGAGGAATAAGAATTCTAAGGAGAGGGTGGTGCCTGTGGCTCAGTGAGTAGGGTGCTCGCCCCATATACCCAGGGTGGCGAGTTCAAGCCCAGCCCTGGCCAAACTGCAACAACAAAATTTAAAAAAAAAAGAATTCTAAGGAGAGGGAATGGCTGGCACTAAACTCCAAGGTGGGATTGCACTGGCCGTGTTGCAGAGCATCAGCACCACTGCAGAGTGAGTGAGCGTGAGCACAGTGACAGCTGGGGCCAGACTAGCCAGGCACACTGTGGCTCTGACCTCGGGGAGATGGGGCAGCATTGCAGGGGCTGAGCAGGTGAGGGGCTCTGCCTAGGGTTTTAGAATTATTCCTCCCCTAGGTTGAGGATGGAATGATGGGGGCAAAGGTGCAAGCAGAGAGACCATTTGGGGGATTGTTCCCATCCTCCAGGTGAAGAACAGCAGCTCACGCTGGGGCAGTGAAAGGTGATGGGATCTCCAACATCATTCGAAGGTAGAACTATATAATTTCCTAGGAAGATAGGTAAGCGAAGAGGAGAAAGCAGGGATGAGTCTAATCTCTTGGGTTTGAGCATCTGGAAGGATATCATGGTCACCGACAGTAATGGACTTGTGGAATTTAGATGCCCATCAGACCTCCACGTGGTGACAGGTGAGTTCATGAATCCGCAGGGAGGAAGATACATTCACATTGCATTTTACATTGAAGTAAATACAGATTTTTTTTTTATTTTATTTTACTTTACTTTACTTTTATTTTATTTTATTTTTGTAGAGACAGAGTCTCACTCTATCACCCACAGTAGAGTGCTGTGACATCACACAGCTCACAGCAACCTCCAACTCCTGGCCTTAGGTGATTCTCTTGCCTCAGCCTCCTGAGTAGCTGGGACTACAGGTGCCCACCACAACACCTGGCTATTTTTTGGTTGCAGTTTGGCTGGGGCTGGGTTTGAACCCGCCACCCTCCGTATACGGGGCCGGTGCCCTATGCACTGAGACACAGGTGCCATCCTAAATACAGATTTTTGTCTGTGGAAGGGCTGAGGTGTTGTTGATCAGTTAGCATTATGTTATGTTCTCATTTCCATCGTAGTTTTCCTGTTGTTTTAGAGCCAATCATTTCCTTTCAAGTCTCAAAGATCATCCCTTCTGGCTCCACCTCGGACACCACCCCCATTCCACCCTCTGCAACACACCCAGACCCACAGCTCACACTTCCTCCAAATAGCCTTGGTGACTGACACTGCTGGGACCTCTGCATAGGCTCCCCCAGGTGCTAAGTCCCGTCTCCCTGTCTCATTGAAGACCTAGGAAGGCAAACCACCACAGAAGCTATGTGGTGTTGACGGGCTTCTGATGATTATCCTCTGCTCCCTTGAGGAATTCTGTGGTTGAGTTACATTGCTTGAATTACTTGTCCATTTTAGAAGTCCATCATCTTTCTTTTCCTCAAAATTAACTGGAGAAAGCTTGATTGTAAAAGTCTGACCCGGATGATGACTTTGGGTTGACGGCCAGTGGTGCGCTGTAACTGAAACACAGCTGGGGTCGTCTTCCTCCCATCCCTCACCTCCAACTCTGCTAAAATGTGTGCAGTTTTCATTCTTACAGCCCTTGGAAATGAGCTAGTCTGCAAATGAGTCCCAAACAATAGTAGTACATTTTCTGCAAAGTGAAACTGTTTGCTCTTAGACAAGCTCTGTTCCCTCAAGTTGAGCTTAAAAGTGGTGAAGGATCGGCTTCTGGGTGTGTGATACAAAGAGAAGTCTGAGCCACAGTGTCTTTACCTGTCGGGGGCTAGCTGTTGGGACCAGCATGGTAGGAGTGGGTCAGGGGGAGTGTGAACTCTGTGTCTAACACAAGTCATTGGGGGCTCTCAATTCCTGCCACCTGTGACCCCCCAAAATTTCTTAATGTTTCTTGTCTCTGCGTCCCTCTTCATAGAGCAAGGATAATAAAAGCTACATCACAGGGTTGTAAGGATTTCCGAAGCTTTCAACACATGCACTTGGCACGCTATGCTCGCAGAAAATATTTTCCCTTCCTTTTATGGGAATAATATCCTATTTGAGGTGTTACTGATATAATAAACACATGTGCTGAAGTGGCTTGTGAAAGATTTTGTGGCTATCAGGGATGCCTTAACACTCCCCCTGTTTCTTGAATAACTGGATGACTATTTATATGACGTTTGCCAACCATGCCAGCCAGGGGTCTTGGCACCTAGGAGGTGACAACATGGTGATCATCCTCTCCTACACAAAGTGGCAAAGTTAATGCCCCTGAGAGAAGCCAGGGCTTTCCGGCTGCAGCTCCCCCTCCCTGAAAGTGCCTATCCATAGAGCACACACCCTCCTCCCCGACACGAGCATCCCTATCAAAGTGCACCCACTTCCTTAATATATCAGTAGCTCCTGCTTGACTGGGCACATATGAAAATCTCAATTCACTGTGACACTAACACAGCTATTTTTACTCTTCCTGTGTGATTATTAGACTCACAATGACACTGACAAACATGTGGCATGATTACAATCAAGCATTCCTGGAAGCCAGCTCGGCAGCAGGACTGTCAGGACCAGCATGGTGCCCAAAGGTCCTCTTGTCTGCCCTGGGGAGCCCCAGCACTGTCATGGTGACTCCAGAAAACACTTTCCTTCAAATTTTTTCATTTATACCCTCTGTCAAGCATCTCCCCAACTCGCCTCTGGCCACTTTGCTCAAGCAGCAGGGCCAGTCGGTACTTTGAATCATGGAACAGAGGACGTCAGGTGTCACTCAGCTATGGCTCTGCTAGAGGGGGTTGGATGGCAGTGCCTTTCTGTAAGGACCTCCTCAGAGCTGTAAGGCTCGTAAATGTCGAGGCCCCATATTCATGTCTTTTACCAGCGTTGACATCTGACCGACTGAAAATTGCCCTTGAATCTTGTTCAAACATTTGCACTCCTGTCTTGTTGTTTCTGGTGCTCGAGAGAGCATCCACAAATGGCATGGATCCAATGGCTGTCTCAGCAATCCCTATGCATTGTCTCCCAGGCTAGGAATCTGCCGTAAGCCCAGGCATAACCAGAGCCAAACTCTCTGCCCAGAAATTCCAGTGTATATACTCACAGGAAAAGACCACAGGGGAGTGTTTGCTGATGGAACTGACATTCCTCAAAGGTGGAAGGTGGTATCTATTCAATAAATTCCAGGTGCCTGAGGCAACTTGCTGTAGGAGGTGACAGCTGGGGCCAAGAGGAGGAGGAGGGAAATTGGCTCAATTAGAAATTAGAGCTAAGTTAACACTCTTACCTTTGTGAATCTCACAATGCAATCTTGAGTGAGCTAAAACTCTCTGGGGTCCAAATACTGTCTGCATTTGCATCACACTGCCAGGGTATGTCAGCCCCCACCACTCCCATGCGCTGTAACCCATATCTTGGTAAGTGGTGAAATAGCAGGGCAGGCCCTCAACAAGGAGGCTTCTCTCCAGAGTCTCTCACGCTGGGACCCCCAGAGAGGCTTATTAAAGACAATCCTCCATACCCCTGGAGCATCTGAATCAAAAGTCTGGGGTGAGGTCCCAGAATTTACTTTTCCGGCATTTCCCTGGCAATGCTCATGTTGCTGATCCACAAGCAACACTTTGAGAACCACTAGTCTAGGTAAGCATCAGCTGTGGATTTTTCCTACCTTCTTTCAAATCCAATAAGGCTAGATTAAAGGTGGCAAAGGAATTTACTTTGGAATAAGACAAATCTGGGCTGGAATCCCAGCCCTGTCAATTACCAGCTGTGTGAATCTGGAGACATTACTTAACTCCCGCAGCTTCCGTTTCCTCACTTGCAAGATTTAAGTGATAAAAATCACCTGGAAGATTTGTTGCACAGACACACAGGCTGCATAGATTCCATAAATATTAGCTCATAGGATCTCTGTTATCCCAGACTTTGGTCACTGCACAAGCCTTGATTGAATTTAGTAAAGTTTTCCAAACGCCGACCTTCTAAGCATGTATCCACACCCAATAAACAGGAATCTGTTTGTGGAACATTTGGCTTTTGATTTAATATTTATTGCTTTATGGCCACTATTTGGCCAGACTGCAACATAAGAGATTACAGTTGAATAACTGATTTTGCCTTTCAAAAGAGAACATCAACCCAAACCACAACAGTCAATGGCGTAGGTACAGAAACGCCGAGAATTGGTCTGAAAGTGCTCAGTATCTCACGGGAGACACATGTGACAATGCCTCTACAATTTGTTTCCAGCTGATCTGGTATTTTCTTGTGTTACCCAGAGCTATGTGGGGGTCTCATGAGCAGACCTCCTGTAAGTCTCCCCTAGATAATTCCCTCCTAACACTTCCCAAGGGAAAACTGGGAGCAGGCCAGAGATGGGTAAATGTAGTGCCTGAGAACAAGAGCTTAGAAATGCGGCTGAATCACTTCCTGGGGATCCTGTGAGCACAGTCATTCATTTCCATGTCCCATTTGGTTAAACACCAGCTCGCCCAATGAGCTTTGTAAATAGTATTCAAACTCTTGCCTAGCTTTGCTCAAAACGCAAGTGTGTCATTCCATAGCAGCCTTATTCACAGTAGCCAAAGGAAACTGTTCATGAAATGCGGTAAATGCTCACACAGAAATATCCAGACAAAAAGGAAGGGAATTCTGATGCCTGCTACAACCTGGATGAACCTTGAGGACCTTAAGCAGAGTGAAATAAGCCAGTCACAGAGGGACAAATGCTGTGTGATTCCACTTACAAGAAGTACCCGGAGTAGTCAAATTCATGGAGACAGAAAGTAGAATGGTGGCTGCCAGAGGCTGGGGACAGTAAAACAATTAGCTATTGTTTCATGGGTACAGAGTTTTAGCTATTGGCTGGGGCAGATGGAAAGTTTTCCTGCACAACAATATCAATGCACTTAGCTCTACCAACCATACACCTAAAAATGGTTAAGATGGCAAACTTTATATCCTATATACTTTACTACAATGAAAAGCAAAACAAAACAAGACAGGTACATTCGGCTTTGGGGGCTGGGGGTGGTGGCCTGACAAATTATAAAAATGAAGGGGGCCAGTTCCACCCACCTCGCAGTTAGAGAGTTAATCCATGACTGCCTAGATGCCCCTTTAAATCTGCACCACGAGCAAATAACAGAAATAACTTAAGGACAGGATGTTGTTCTGATGAAACCAAGGTTTATAATACGATGTCATCTAGGTGTGTGGAATAAAGGCC
Organism: Arctocebus calabarensis; assembly: GCA_963573935.1. Lineage (NCBI taxonomy): Eukaryota > Metazoa > Chordata > Mammalia > Primates > Lorisidae > Arctocebus > Arctocebus calabarensis. The sequence goes on along the minus strand of CAUYON010064318.1, from coordinate 4,065 downwards.
CAGAAGTTTTAACCGTGTCTCTCAAACAGAAGGTGGCTGTTGAAAGGTGGTGGGAATTAGATCATTGATTTCCCCCTGTGCAGTGCAGGCGACGCGTTTCTTACATTCACCAGCAGATTCTATTCCATATAATTGAATCTATGGGGAGTCTGAGGCTGTTCTATAAAATGACTTTCACTGACAAATTCACTTTGCAAAGGCTGCAGGCGAAGGATCTGCTCTGGAGTTCCCTTGTGTCCCTTCAGGCAGAATGAGCTTTTGGACTTCAGACCCCTCCCCTGCCTCTCGCCTGCTGTCTCCTCCGCGTAGCCCTGTCTTGACAGGTTCTCCTCCTCTCGGGTTCTCCCTAACTTACTCGTTCCTAGGCACAGAAGAATGTGCGTGGAAGCGCAGGGAGATGCTCCCCTCGGTACCGAGGTAAGGGTGGGCAGGAGTGAGGAAAGCGTCTCAGAGGTGCATTGTCAAGGGCAAGGAGAAAGTGAGGAGCACACGTGTGCTACGTGCTACATGCAGATCTTTCTCAGTTAATCCTCATAACCTTCCTGTATTGTTCTTGTCTTTATTTAACAACTGAGTGGAAGAAGAATTCGAAACCAGCTCTTTTTGCATTTCTTAGAACCACTCTGGGGGAAAACCACAAGTCCTCTGCCTAGCTTTATCATCTTTGGTCAACTTGGCCCATCGGAGCTATTGAGATGGAAACAAGTAAGCAGGGAGCCACACTCTGGATTAAGTTTCGTCTGTAGCAAAGTAGATGGAAGAGGAAGTAATTGGCATTCCGCACAAAGGAAAATAACATTGTAACAGATAAGTGAATAAACACACAGTGGTTTTCTGATCCGATTTATGTGGAATCAGGCGTCCTTTTAGTCAACCAAGAGAGCTGTAGACTGTGCTTGGCTGCAGGACCCATCTCTGTGGGACCCATCCCTGCATCCCTGTGGGCGAGCGCTGGCTGAGTGTCTTACCCTGTGTCACACGCTGTTCTAGATGTTTGGAATTTGTCCATGCAGACAGAAAGTCCTCACCACTCACGGAACTTTCCTTTCAGTTGGGGAGAGAGAACAAACAATAATAATGAACGTAACAAAAGTGCATTATAATAATGAAGGTAACAAAAGTGCATTCAGGGCAGTGCCTGTGGCTCAGGGAGTCGGGCGCTGGCCCCATGTGCCAAGGGTGGTAGGTTCGAGCCCCGGCCCCAGCCCTGGCCAAAACTGCAACAACAAAAACAAACAAACAAACAACAAAGTGCACTCAGAGGTCTTCTGTTAGAAAGTAGTAAATGCCAGGAGAACAGAGACGAGATTAGTTGAGGGGGACATAGCAGGTGCTTCAGTGTTTGTTTTTAAACTTATCAAGGCAAGTAGGGAAGGTGGCAAGACTTTACCATATGACTGAGTACTTCACAGAGGAACAGTCAAGGGTCAGAAGGCAGATGGGAGCCAAGTGCAATGACTGGAGGTACCGAGGAGCAGTGGTGATAAGTACCGAGGGGCACAGGGAGGCCGAGTGATGGAAAGACTGAGACATGCTGCGTAGATACAAGATTTTTTTTTACAACACAGAACATGATATCCAGTTTTAAGATGATGTCTGGAAGATATCTGTTCTCCATTCTTCCCCAGGAAATCTCCTCAAACAAGAGGAGAACAAACAAATATAAGGATACTACTTAAAAGAAAGTAGACGCCAACACAGTAGCTCCTGCCTCTAATCCTAGCACTCTGGGAAGCCGAGGTGGGAGGATTGCTTGGGGCCAGGAGCTTAAGGTTGCAGTGAGCTATAATGATACCACTGCACAGCAGTCTTTAAGTTATTCATTCGTAAAATAAAGATAACAACAATACAGGGAGGTTATGAGGTGACAGAGTGAGACTCCTGTCTCAAAAAGATAAAAATAAAAACAGACATTTTTGAATGTCAGTAAATCCCACCTAAAATGTATAGTCAAGAGCTACAAAATGCATTGAAGATAAATCAGAGGTGGGGTAAGATAGATGCAGGATGCTTGGTGTTCCCCAAGCAGCCAAAGTCAGCAGAACAGAATTCTCCACGGCGGGTGTGTGTGGCAGGGAGCTGACAGCCCTTCTCATGGATTACCTTTCTCGGGATGAAGGGAGAGCGCACAAGCATGCCATCTTCATAGGGAGTGCCTGCTAGTGGGTAAAGAAGAGTCTAAATTACAAGTTGTTCTATGGCTGCTGATTTTTGTTGGCTGAAAAAGTAAAGATTAAAACAAATTCACTCTCTCTGTCACACATGCACATGATCAATGTGCATTACAAGGACCTTCATTCCTACTAAGATACAATTTTTGCTAGTTCAGAATACCACTCTTCCTCTTCCACATGCATCTTCTGCAAATAAGGTGAAAAGAAAGTAATACAGAAAAAAAATAGAAAGGGAATAAAATATAAAATCACATGTTGACTTAAGAAGAAACAGAAAGCTGGAATGTCTCATTGAAGACATGGAATCAGTTTAAAATCTTCCTGCAAAATACACACCAATCCCATACATTTTTTCCAAGTAGGTTTCACAATGTACTCAAGAAATCCCAATCTTTGTGCAAATTTTCCTGAAAACTAAAGGAAAAGGGCCACCCCCAACTAAGTTTTGAGGTAAGTATAAGATTGATATTAAAACTTGACAAGGACAAAACAAGCAAGGGGAATTATAGGTCAAATATGTTAATGTAGATGCTATTATTTTACTACATTAAAACAAATGTAGAAAACAACCATTTTAATATGTGCATACAAGAGATGCATTGTAACTCAACACCTATTCATTATATAAAACGCTTGGCAAAGGGATGAAGTAGAGCTATCTAAAATCTACAGCAGACACCACAGTTAGTGTGAGATGAAATCAGAAAGAAGCAAGAATAGTCACGATCACTTTTCCTAGCCTTGTTGTACTAGAAGTCCTAGCCAATACAGTAAAAACAAGTAATATTAATAACAAGTATAAGGATTTGAAATGAAAAAGGTTGTTTTCCACCATAATATCAAAGTCTAATAGGGAAGAGGCTTCATCAAAGTTGCTAATTAAAAGATCTATATTTTATAATATTTAATTGCCATATGATAGCAATAAACAGAAAATATGATTTAAGAAAATTATTATTTAAAATAGCAAAAAAAATTAATGCATCTAGTAATGACTCAAATGAAAGAGGTGCAAGAATGCTACAGGAAAAAAAAATCAAAATTTTGGGAGGGAAATCATATGATTAATATTATCTATATGATTATAAAGATAATATTAATTATTGATATCCATTATAAATGTTATTACTTAAGTGTTATCTTGTTACATAGTTTTTTTTCTCCCCCCCCCAAAGGAGTCATGTCAATGTTCATCTTCTCCATGACTGCACTGCTCTGCGCTCTCAGCTACTCTGGAGAACAGAGTCAGTCTCTGTCTGGCTTCCCAGAGCTTGTGTTCCAGAAGGAGATATATAGACCAAGAACCAATTATTGAATAACAATAATGAAACAACCTACAGAAAGCATGAGGAGTGTAGCCAGCATGTGGACAAGGGAGCTGTCATAGCCTGGATTTTCAGAGAACAAGCACAGAATTTAAAGAAGAGCCAAGAATTGGGATGAGCGAGAAGAGGAAGGAGCACCCAGTCCGACAAACAGTCCTGGGGCAGAGGCAGCCCAGCCCCATTCACGGATTCAGAAATTAGCTCTTTTTTTTTTTTTCCAATTAATAAGTTATGACACTTTCTCCTATCACCGAATACTTTCCATAGCATCATTTTAAGTGGCAGACTAATGTTTCTATATAATACAGAGTGGACATCAACTATTTTAAATTGCACACAAACTTTATGTCCACTTTGTATACGTAGTATTATACTTTTTAGTGTAGAGATTAAATTTCACCTCCTTGGTTAAATGTATTCTTAGGTTTTTTTGTTTTTTTGGTAGATATTGTAAATGGCATTGCTTTCTTGATTTCTTTTTCAGATAATTTGCTATTAGTATGTAGAAATGCTTCATCCTGCAACTTTACTGAACTTGTTTATCAGTCCTAAGTGTTGTTTGGTGG
>CAUYON010064315.1:0-13972 GCA_963573935.1 Arctocebus calabarensis | reverse complement strand
GCTCAAGCGAGTCTCCTGCCTCTGCCTCCCAAGTAGCTGGAACTACAGGCACCCGCCACAACGCCTGGCCATTTTTTGGTTGCAGCTGTCATTGTTGTTTGGTGGGCCTGGGCTGGATTGGAACCCGCCAGCTCAGGTGTATGTGGCTGGTGCCTTAGCCGCTTGAGCCACAGGTGCTCAGCCAAAAAAGTCAATTCTTTATTCTTTAGATTTCTCTGCAGATTGTAGAACTTCCAAGTTTATGTGTTTTCACATTTGGCTTAGTGTATAACCTCAAAGTGAAGAAGCAGACAAGGTTCCTCTAAGCAAACTTTCTTCAGGACATTCAAGCGAACTTCCATTGAATACAATTTTAAATGACTTCTTAAGCAAAAATAATTATATACAAAACACAATGTATTACTAAAAATAACCAATAATCGTGAAACAACTAGCTAAATTCTGAAGTTAATTTGTGAATTGTCAAAGCTCTCAGGCTAGTATTACCTGTACATTAGGAAGGAAACTAGGTAAAATACAGCTTAAATGAGTCATTCAGCATTGCGTAATAAACCTGAAGCAAAACTGGTAATCAAGTTGTGGACTCTGCATTTATCACAATAAACATAACTGAAGAAAGGCTCTTATGTAAAGTTTTCATAGCAAATGTTATGAATAGTTTTTCAAACTATTCTAATCAAAACAAAGGCTTTCAAGAACGTTAGCTGTTACTCTACCATTATGTTCCTTTTTTCATTAAATGAGTTTCCATGGGCCATTTAGGTACCAATCAGGTGCTTAAAAAATAAAACTGATAAATACAGATTGCTGCCATGGCACACAAGGAAAGGATCTCTTGTGTAGATCCAAAATGTGTCTCAAAGGAGTAGGGCGCCATCCCCATATACTGGAGGTGGCGGGTACAAACACAACCCTGGCCAAAAACTGCAAAAGAAAAAGAAAAAAAAATGTTTTAAAAACCAAAAGACAGGTAAAGCAAGCAAAACCAGTATGTTTAATCTGTAGAATAATTCGTTTCTGGATCTGTGTAACACTATAAAGTTTAGCAGTTAAGCATATTATAAACTTGGGAAGAAAAAAAGGCTACAAACTTTTATCGGGAGTAACATGAGTAGGATACATAGATGACACGCACGCAAAATAAGGGGTGGGGCTTACTAAAACTTCAAACTTTGCTCTTCTTGGCCCCATTTTAAAAAGTACTATTTTTTTAAGGATTAAGATGACGAATGTTGAGATCCTGTTATACGCGGAGTAATCACCACCTGCACTAGTAGGGAGATCTTCCGTTTACATTTCGAAACTTAAAGGAATTTTGGTTCGTATCTAAAGTCTAAGCCAAAACTTACACAAACCTTAATACACAAGACTTTCTTTTTACTCCAAGACAAAATACATTCCCAACCACCTCCGTTAGAGCGGTAGAAAGTGGGGGTGGGGAGGGATCCTTTCTAAACCTCTTGAACAAAATCAGTTCGAATACGAAAACACGGAGAAGTTGTACAGTTTTGTTTACTTACAAATTCTAGCAGGATTTTAAATCGTAGAGCCGTCAACACCAGCGGACACTTTCGGGTGTTTGCGGGGCTCCGCAAAGCCAGGCTACACCCCGCTGCCGCGCGGCAGAACTTCGCCCGGTCCTCGCCCACGTGACGACGACCTCCGCCGGAAGGGGCCGTGGGATGCTGGGATGTGTAGTCACCTGTCCCCCTTCCCCGCTCCACACCGTTCAGCTTCCACTGCCAGGACTTCAGCCGGCGCCGAGGCGAAGGGCGTGGTCACGTGCGCACAAGCGAACCCGTGGAAGTCTCACGTAGACATCTGACGGGAGGACGGCCATCTCTGCAAGATGTCTGACCACCCTGACCCTTATAATGACTTGAAATTCAGACTGTAAAGAACCTATAGGACCAACACAGTGAGAGGCAGTAGTGAATGGCAATAGCAAACACCAGGACTTGGAACTCAACCTCGGCCATTACTAGCAGTATGTCCTCAAACGATGCTCATGCGTCAAGTGGAGATGAGGTTCCTTACCTCATAAGGTTGTAAGCAAATGAGATAAACGGAAAGCCTGCTAATGATAAATATAGCTATTATTTTGATCTATTAATTTTATAAATGCGAAAATTCAAACATGGTAAGCAATTTACCCCAAAACATATAACTGATTAGTGGCAAAGTCTGAAATTACTGTTCCTGACCTACACCAATTCAAGACAACATAGCAGAAATCCACTCTTCTCCTTTCCTCATTTTTTCCATAACATTTCTGATCAATACACTATTTTATTTACTTTGATTTTGTCTGACTCCTCTCAAAGAATATAAACTCCAAGAAGCCAGGATTGTTTTTTCTTTCAGTCTATTTTGTTCACTGTTTTATCTCCAGTCAGAGAACAGGAAATGCCTAGTTCATATTAATGGCTCACATATTTCCAGACTAATTCCTCATGCAACATTTTTGGTGCCTTCACCTCTCATTCTCCTTTGGCAGAAGTCGCAGGATTTCGGAACACTCTTAGATCCTGTTCAAAAAGTAAATGCAATTTCTAATTCAACAAAGAATGGAAAAATAATATGTTCTATCCATTTCACGGGTTTGTTTTAATTTCAGCAAAACATTTTCATTTCTATCAATTCTCTAAAATCTTTTTTCTATATTTTATAATAGAGGATAAATGGAGCCAACTACCATGTCTTTAACTTCATCTTATGTAATATTTTAATCTTTTCCTTCTCAATATTAACAATGTTGTCCCTTTTTACTACTAAACCACAACCCAAAAGATACTTATTTCCCTTGGCTCGGCGTGGGGTTAGGACACCAGCCACATACACCAAGGTTAGCTGTCAGGTTCAAACCTGACCAAGGCCTGCCAAACAATGACAACTACAACAACAACAAAAATAGCCAGTTGTTGTGGCAGACACCTATAGTCCCAGCTACTTGGGAGGCTGAAGCAAGAGAGTCTTAAGCCCAAGAGTTGAAGGTTGCTGTGAGCTATGATGCCAAGGTACTCTACCAAGGGCGAAATAGTGAGACTCTGTCTCAAAAAAAAAAGATACTTCCCTATTCAATCAGAAATGTATTACATGCAATGAACTAGTAGATGCTTTCTCTTTAAATAACAAGATTTCTGCTTACCCTAAACAAAAAACTCCGTACGAAATTTTAAAATGTTTTGTTTAAAAGAGTTGATATGCAAAACAAAAAAACAGTCGAGTGTTGTGGTGGGTGCCTATAGTCCCAGCTACTCGGGAAGCTAAGGCAAGAGAATCGCCTAAGCCCAGGAGTTGGAGGTTGCTGAGATGCCACGGCACTCTACTGAGGACGATAAAATGAGACTGTTTCTACAAAAAAAAAAAAAGAGCTGATAAGCAGTCTCAAGGCTTGGCACCTGTAGCTCAGCAGCTAGGGCACTAATCACATACACTGGAGCTGGCAGGTTCGAATCCAGCCGGGGGTCTCCCAACGACGACAACTACAGCCAAAAAAGTAGCTGGGTGTTGTGCCTGGCACCTGTAGTCACAGCTACTTGGGAGGCTGAGGGAAGAGAATCACTTAAGCCCAAGAGTTTAAGGTTGCTGTGAACTGTGATGCCATGGCACTCTACCGAGGGCAACACAGTGAGAATGTCTCAAAAAAAAAAGAGAACAGTCTCAAGAGCACAGGATTTTTAGACCTCTCCCTAAGCATGTGAATTAAATGCCAGTCACGTACTCTGAATTCTAACATTTTGTGTATCCATCTTTCCTAATAAATGCAAAGTTCTGTCAAGGTAAAGCTGTCTTCATCTCATAATACATGTGATGTGGGGCAGAGACCCCTCTTTGGGGCCTGCTAGGCACATTCAACACAGAAATAAAAGATTTGAAGGGAAGTTCTTGGCACCTAGTTAAGCCTTGAAAAGTGAATGGGCAACCTGATGGGAACAATGGCATTCCAAAGAGCCAGTCATGAGATGTTTTGTTTCCTCGTGGAAACAAATACGGCATCTTCACTTTTTTTTTTTTTTTTGAGATAGATTCTTGCTCTGTCACCCTGGGTAGTGTACAGTGGCATGAATGTAACTCACTGGAACCTCAAACTCCTGGGCTCAAGCAATCCTCTCTCCCTCAAGCTACCAGAGTAGCTGGGACTATAACATGCACATCACCATGCCCAGCTAATTTTTTTCTATCTTTAGTAGAGACACTTAGACTGGTCTCTGATTCCTGAGCTCAAGTGATCCTCTCAGAGTATTAAAATTACAGGCACAAATCACTGCTCCTACCTGTGTACTCTTCAGTTGTTTTTCAGAAACCCCCATCTGATGGAAAATAAAGATAAGGAAAAACTGAGGAATTGAACTCTGACCACCATTCTTTGCTCTAAATTTTCTGGACAGACTGTCACATGCATCTTAACATTTCAATAATCTATGAATTGGAATCCAGCTATTCCCACCATCCCCCAGCCCTTTTCATAGTGTCCAGCCTTTCAGGCCAGGCCCATGTATAATCTCTAAGTATTGATTTCTAATTTTGCCTGCCCGAAATATATGCCCTTACTTCTAAAAACTCTGGCTTATAAACCATCAGTGCTTCCTGGTCTTAAACATTAGCTGCTCTGTCTCCTTGCATGGTGCCCTGGAACTAAGATGCCTCTTTCTCCCACTGTAACTCTCGCTTCAGTCCATGACTTTACTGTGCCAGGTAAGCAAGGGACTCCTGTTTGGTTTGGTAAAAGCTGAATATAATATAATAAATGAATTAAGGGTTTTGTTACCATCATTTCTTCTCTTACCTGTCTTTTGATTCACTTGAAATCCTCAATGTTTCCCAAATTTCCAAAGTAACTGTTTAACATCTAGAACTCAGACATTCCTCTTGGTATTAATGGCCCAGTCAATCCCTTACATAATTGGGTTTGAGTCTACTATCATTGTAAGGACACCTCTTTTGTGCCACCCTTATAGTTCAGAAAACATCTACAGCAGAATATCTGGCTTGACAAAGTTTTAGCTTTGCCTCACAGCAAGTGATGAATGTTTGATATATGTAAGGTTACTCAGTGTGGGAGACAGTTATGGTAGGATTATTCATACAACCTAGACAAAAAATCCTGAGCAAATACATGTGTTAGCATTAAAGTTACCATGCCTCTGATTTTACTTTAAGAGTCTCATTATTCCTTTCTAGTTTTGCAGGAAGATGAGGCCCAACGGAGAGAATGAGCACCCAAACACCATGTTTATAAAAGGAAGGGCTTTATTCACCACGTTTATAAAAGGAAGGGCTGGAAGCTTACAGCATAGAAGAATTCCAAATGGCCGAACTCCTTGACTGGCTTGGTCTTTCTCTCTCTCTCTTTTTTTTTTTTTTGTAGAAACAGAGTCTCACTTTCTCGCCCACCGCCCACCATAGAGTGCTGTGGCGGCACAGGTCACAGCAACCTCCAACTCTCAGGCTTAGGCGATTCCCTTGCCTCAGCCTCCAGAACAGCTGGGACTACAGGTGCCCACCGCAACGCCTGGCTATTTTTGTTGTTGCAGTTTGGCCAGGGCCGAGTTTGAACCCACCACCCTCGGTATATGGGGATGGCGCCCTGCCCACTGAGCCACAGGGGCCGCCCAGTCTTTCCCTTTTTATTGACAGTCAAAAAGGTCCAACCCATAGGTACCCTTCTCATTAGCCAGTTTGAATCAAGTGGGAGATGCTATTCCAGCCCCTACAGAACTACAGTATTTCACAGAACTTGGAAATTTCCAAGTTCCAGGAAGTTAAGTTTACAAATTCCCAAGAGCTGAATCACCATGGAGAGGACCCTGCAACTGTATCTTGTGGTCTCCTAGACCTCACCCTTCTCAGGTATCCTCTCTCACTAGGAAAAGCCATAACTGGGCGCCACCTGTAGCTTAAGGAATAGGGCGCTGGTCCCATATGCCAGAAGTGGTGGGTTCAAACCCAGTCCTGGCCAAAAAACAAAAAACAAAAAAAGGAAAAGCCATAACTAAGCCTTTATAAGCATTTTAGTAATGAAATAGTACAAGTACTGATTATTCAATATGTAGAACCTCTTCTTTTTTTTTAATATGTCCCTCAATCCTGTTTTACAAGTCTATATCCAAGTTTTACAAGCCAGTATTCAAATATCTACAGTCACCTCTCCTTGTAAATGTGTGGGCTCTTAATTAATATGCATTAATGTTCACAATATGAATTTAGTACAGTATACCATAAAATTTATATTTAATAATTACATCTATTAAGAAACTTTTATTATTATGTGCTACTAATGAGTAATGTAACAGCCACCTTACAGAGAAAGCATTACTCAAAACATAAACAAACACCAGGAATTACCAAGTATCCGTACTTCTCAGAATTTGGTCAAAAAGTAAGTTTCACAAATTTTCCAAATATACCATCTAGCCAAGGGTGACAAGAGACAGTATCCCTTTTCATCTTGTTTTAGAAGACTGGGTAAAAAGAGAACAGTTACAGTATCTCATTACTTAGCTTCTGTTTTTTTGTTTGTTTTGCTATACTGCATATAGTAAAACAAAATAAAAGGAAGGTCTTAACAGGCCAAAATCGATCTGACCCTGAGCATATAATTCCTATTTTATCAATATAATTCTAGCAATAGAACTAGAATTCTAGCAATTGCTATATTTCTAGCAATATAATTCTTGTATTTGTGGCCAAATTTATGGATTATTAGTGAAAACATAGTACACCTTAAGACTTTTGAGACTTAAGTGATCGAAATTTGTGCCAAGTTTGAGCAACAAATAAGTTGCTCAAAAACATTCCGAGCAAGTATCTTCTACTTTCTCAGAATCATTCACTGTAACTGGTATCCAAATTGCAATTCTTTAAATCTATTCACCGAAATCATAGAAAGTCATCCAAGACAAGTTGTTGGAGGTAGCACTGTTTTCTTTCAATAATTATTCCCCCTTCACATTCAATTGGCCTCCTGTCGTCTTGCCTAAATTTGGTTAAACATCTGCAAATTACCCGCACGTACAACCATGGTAAGTCAAGTTGCAGAAAGCTGCTTTTACCTTGGTTTCTTATTCCATAAACTAAACGCAGGAACCGTAACTTAAATGCAGTATATCAAGTCACACCCAGAATCAAAGTACAAATAATGGCCCACAACTTAAAATTACAGAGCTGCCTTTTAATCAAAAATATTTCTTCATTTAATTTATCCTTGTGCATAACGGAGCGTTAACACGGTTTTCCGAACCAGGACATAGGAAAGACCAGGAACCGGGCTCTGTTTCCTACGAGCACATTTCCCAAATCGAAATTCATCCCATGAGCACGGCAGAATAAAATTTTGTACACCCTCAACAGGTGACTTAAAATTTAAAACTGGGTAACTGCCTTCATAAGGCACTTAAAACTACAGTTTGGCCGTGAAAAGATGACAGGTACAAAAGGCTATTTCTCTGGCCACCAGGTTCCAGGAAAAGTGCGCAACAGTCCGGGGCCGGGGACCGAACCTCGGCCTTCCCCACCTCGTCTCCCTCCTCTTCCCCGGAGACTCAACACTGGTGCCCAGGACGGGCGAGTCCAGCGCGAGGGCAACACTTGTCGCAAGCGGTTGGACTCAGGTCAGGCCGTTTGCCCTGCCACCGTCGGGCGCTCCCACCCCCCCCCCCCACGGCCAAGGGCAGAGGCCTCCTCCCCCTTCTCCTCCTCTTTGGAGCCTCCAGCCAGGAGGCGGGAGTGACCCACAGCAGCTGACCCAGCCCGGCACTGCCTCGCCCACAGCCCTCAAGACACACCATGGGCCCAGAGGCGGGTTTGCTACACAGCAGCGACGACGCAGGCGGCGGCCTCGGCGACTCTCAACTGCCTCCCTGACCACCGTGTCCACCGCCAGACACCCCCGAGAAGCCATCGTCACCACCGGCAGGAGAACCTAAGGGCTACAAAACCACCTTCGCAATCGACTTCAAGTTACGTCAACAACAATGGCGGACGACGGGCGGCGGGCGGAGCCGGTGTGGGAAGGATGGAGCGTGTACGTCACCCCCAGACCCCCCCTCCGAGAGGGAAGGCCCCGGCTCGCCCCTCAAAATGGAGGCGGCAGTGGCGCGCCTGCGTACGGAACTCCGTCGCGCCAGGGCCGGCGGGAAGTGAGGTTTTCAGAGGAGCCGCCAGAAGTGTACGGCGACTTCGAGCCCCCGGTGATCAAAGAAAGGTCCCCGGGGGGGAAGCAAACCCCGCTAGAAGCGTTCCGGCCCGATGGTGCGAAAGAGGAAGTGAGAGAAAGCGCCTACTACCTGCGGTCTAGGCGGCGGAGGCAGCCGCGACCCCAAGAAGCCGAGCAGATGAGCACTCGAAGGGCTGCCCGGCTGCGGCAGCAGCACTCACAGGAGCCTTCGGTACAGTCTTCTCCGGTTACCACCAGGAAAGGGTTGCGGGACTCTCATTCCTCTGAAGGTAGGCGGAGGTAACAGTCTCAGCGACGAGACAGGGTCGCGTGCTGCTAGCGTGTGCTTCCGTGGGCAGCACGCCGGCTCCGGTACTGAGCGCCCCCGCGTGGGGTCCACGCAGACCCGCAGGCGGGCAGGAGGCGCACACAGAGGGGAAAGATGGTGGTGTTTGGCCGGGGAGCTCCGGGCAACCTTAGGCATCAATGGAGGGGAGTCAGGATTGCCTCTTTCAGCAGGCCTTCGCGAGTAGATGGCGAGTTACTCCAGCTTCAGTTTCATTTCCCTTCCCCTCTGTCCTGCGGATGTTTCTACGGAGCCCACTTCCATTTCCTCTAAAGCTCAGAGGCTGGACGTTCTCAGCTGGGCATCATGGTGCTAATCTAACCTTCCAGTCTTTTTCCATCCCCAGCCAGGTGGGGAGGGGGCGAATTTTTTGTGAGTGGGCGTTTCAAGGGATAGCGGAGTTAGTGAATTGACTTGAGACCTCACCCCAATATTTACAGAGAAATGGAATAACTCGGGTATCCTGAAGTGCCCCCAATTACAAACTTGAGCTGACCACTCTTTCTTCAGTGTGGGGGTCTCTACCAAAAGTTTGCCACTTTGGTGGTCCTCACTGTCACCTGACAAAGTAAGACTGTTAAGTACTTAGAAAGTTTTCATCTAAGTAGAACAGAAAGATAATGGCAGAGTCAGTGTATAGTTTTAGATAAGTCATAGGTGAATCAGTTCCCTTAACCTGCGGTCGCCTGTCCTGGGACCCGACACTAAGTCACAGATGAAGTTTCGTGTTAGCCGTAGGTGAGGCACCTAATGTGAGGCTTATGAGGTAAAAGGGGATTCGAGTCACAATAGGATGGCATAGTTAGTGGTTTGATGGATTTTGTTGATGGATATGAAGAGGAGTGGATTTTCATCTTAAGAGCTCAGTAATAGGCTCCAAGTTTACTTGCTGATTCTTGAAGTTCTGATACATTTGAAGACCTGATTTTGGAAATTTGATGTAAAGTTATATAAGCTACTTTGGGGCATCATAACTCAAGACAAAACTTTAGTCCATGTGTATGTTAGGTTTTTTTTTTTGAGACAGAGCCTCAAGCTGTCACCCTGGGTAGAGTGCAGTGGCATCACAGCTTACAGCAACCTCCAATTCCTGGGCTCAAGCGAGTCTCTTGCCTCCGCCTCCCAAGTAGCTGGGACTACAGGCGCCCGCCACAACGCCTGGCCATTTTTTTGGTTGCAGCCATGATTGTTGTTTGGCGGGCCCAGGCTGGATTCGAACCCACAAGCTCAGGTGTACGTGGCTGGCGCCTTAGCCTGTTGAGCCACAGGCACCGAGCCTGTATGTTAGTTTTATTTCTTTTAACATCATAAACTTTTCGAAGACGAGAATCCTACCATATGTATTTGATAATTTAAGTACTTGGGTATCTTTCAGTACCTGGGTAAGTTCTTTGTATATGGTAGGCAATAAGTATTTGTTACCCTGTGTTGACTCAAGAGAGCCTAGTGCAGTTATATAGGCTAGGTTTTTTTTTTTTTTTTTTTTACTAGTAAGGAATTTGCCTCTATTTTAGGAACTCTTTAAGGATCTAAACATTTTTTTTAGTCTTCTGCTTTTTTCCACATCATTTGTGATGCTCTACCTCATCTTTTTAATTTTCTAAAATAATATTATTGCCGGATGTGCCTCACACCTATAATCCTAGTAGTCTGGGAGTCTGAGACAGTGGATTACTTGAGCTCAGGTGTTTGAGACCAGCCTGAGCAAGAGTGAGACCCATTTCTACTAAAAATAGAAAAATCAGCTTGTTGAGTTGGGTGCCTGTGGTCCCAACTACTCAGAGGCTGAAGCAGAAAGATCACTTGAGAGTTTGAGATCGCTGTTACACCAGGGCACTTCTACTGAGGGCCAGAGTGAGACTCTGTCTCAGATAATCTTCCCTACATATACACTACTGTAATTCTAGCACTCTGGGTTGCCGAGACTGGTGTATTGACGAGCTCATGTGTTTGAGACCAGCCTGAACCAGAGCAAGATCTCAACTCTAAAAATAGATGGTAGTCCCAGCTACTTAGGAGGCTGAGGCAAGAGAATCGCTTGAGCCGAAGAGTTTGAGGTTGCTCTGAGCTGTCAGACTGTCACTCAGACAGACTCAGATGCCATGTCACTTCCAAGGGCAACAAAGTGAGACAATAAAACAATGTTATTACTATTACAAGGCCACAATGAATTAATTATATTCTGTCTTAGAGAATTTGACTGGTTTAATTCTTAAGTGTTAGTAAATGTAACTATATCATTCTGAAGAAATGAATTACTTGCACTTTTGCTTATATATATTGCTGTAAATATGAATAAGCTCCCTGGTTATATACTCTGAATTTTAACTCATTTTATGTCTGTTCTGTAGAGGATGAACCATCTTCCCAAACTGTTTTAAGCCAAACAGTCTCAAAGAAAACTGACAGAAGAACACAAGAGAATCCAGGTAAAAACAGTTAATATTTCATTTCTCTCTTTACCTGCCAACTTTTTTTATGTTCATTGAATTAGGCAGTACAGATATGTATCAAGAAAAGACAGAGTGACCAGCTACTTTGTATATGTTAATCCATGTAATCTTGCAAGATTAGATATTATACCCATTTCATAGATGAGAAAACTAAGACTCTTCTCTAAGATCAAATATGTGACTGAGACAAAATTTAGACCCAGATTCGTCTTCTCCAAAATTCTTTTATTTTCCCCCAAATACCTCACTATCACTCTCCCATGTAGTAACTAGCTACTCAGTAAAGTTTGTTATATGTCAAATGAATGAATATCATACTGGCCTCTATTTAAAATGGATTAAGTTTTCTGAGTAGTAAAATCTTGACACATATGATCAATCTTGTGAGTTTAATACTATGTCTTATCTAAGCTAAGAGGCTGTTAGTTGGAAGATACATATCATTGTTTTATTTACCATCTAGAACAGCGATTCTCAACCTGTGAGTCGCCACTGGAATTGTATTAAAGGGCCACGGCATTAGGAAAGTTGAGAACCACTGATCTAGAAGGAAAGCTGCCAATTTTTTGGTGATTCATGATTATATGCCATAGTATCTCATTTTCAGAGATGTTAAAGTATAAAAAAAATTGTCTTAGAATCAATGTAACATGGAAGTAGGCTACATTTAATAGTTTACTTACATTTTAAAATATTTTGAAAAGCTGAGGAAATTATTAAGTTCAGTTAGGCTCCATTTACTTTCAACCTGCTTCTTTGATATCAGGAAAGTCCTACAGAAATAAGTGATCATAGATGTTGAATCTGATCATCCCTGGTTTTTATTTCCCAGACCATAACTTATTTATCTATTGCTTCCATGAAGATTATGCTTTATAATTTGAACTACACTATTCTCAATGTAGAATTAAGTACTCTGGTTCAAGTTCAGTTTAAAATAAACACACCTTTATGCTTAATTCCTTGAATAGCCTATAAATTATAAACTATCTTAGAAATACACTTTGAATAATGATGCTATAATCAGATTTTCAGGTCATTTGGAAAAATTATAATCTTGGATTTATTTACAAAGATTTAATTTTATGTCTCTTTATATTCAAAAAAGCAAAAATCTAAGTTTATAAAAGATTTACTTTGGCTCGGTGCCTGTAGCATAGTGGTTATGGCGCCAGCCACATACACCGAGGGTGGTGAGTTCGAACCTGACCTAGGTCAGCTAAACAATAGTGACATCTGCAACAAAAAATAACCGGGTGTTGTGGCAGGTACCTGTAGTCCCAGCTACTTGGGAGGCTGAGGCAAGAGAATCACTTAAGTCCAAGATGCCACAGTACTTTACCAAGGGCGACATAGTGAGACTCTGTCACAAAAAGAAAGATTTACTTAGTTGAGTAAATTGGTGTAATAAAGCTTATAGACTATTATAAGTTTTACTAGGCTCATATTTAAGAACTGCTAGTGAGGTCCACGGCTGCATAAAATGTTGTAGAAGGAGCACTGGACCTTGGTGAAGTGACCCACCTGTCTTGAGCTTTAGGCCTCTCTTGAGAAATGAGATAATACATGTAAAATCTCTTTATACGTGAATATATATACATGAAATGAGATAATACATGAAATCTCTTTATACACAGCAGAACATATTATTTTTCCCTCATGGCACTTTACAAGAGATAGGAAATGCATAAAATGTTGCTTAAGCACGTCCTTTTTGTCAAGAAGATTATAGTATAATTGGAAATTAAAAACAAAATTTTTCCACTGTAAATTATAGATTGAATGGAACCTATGCATAGATTACTTGGAACGCATTGATAGCACACTGTACATTCAATATAACAAAGAATAAGAGTCTATCTTGGGGAGATTTGAGATACTCAGGACTCAAGATTCTGTTCCTCTAAAAGGTGCCTTAAAAAAATCATACTGCATGTAATATTTGGTATATTCCCATCCCATGCCTCTCAATGAAAGGAGAAGGAGTTTAGCAATATTTTGTTTTTCTGAGACATGGTCTCATTCTGTTACCCAGGCTAGAGTTACAGTGTTGTCATCATAGTTCACTGCAACCTCAAACTCCCAGGCTCAGAGAGTCCTCTTGCCTTAGTTCCCAAAGTGCTAGGATTATAGGTGTGAACTACCATACCGCCTAGTGCTATAATTATATATAGGACCACTGGTATGGTTTTAGAGAAATTTATGCAAAGATGCTCTTAAGAATGAAGACCCAAACCAAGCAACCATCTTCTACAACAACCTAAAAAAAACTACATGATTCATTATCCTGTTTTTCGAAGACTTGAAAAATGTTCATTATATTAGTTTAGAACAGTTAATTATATTAGTTTGAAATCTTCTCATTGTTTAAAATTCCAGAATTGAATTGTTTTCACATTAAAATAGCCATTAGGGGTAGCCTGGCTCAGTGAGTAGGGCGCCGGCCCCATATACTAAGGGTGGCAGGTTCGAATCTGGCCCTGGCCAAACTGCAGCAAAAAAATAGCCCAGTGTTGTGGGATAGCCCCCTCACCATGACCCCATCCCTGAGTCTCTGCAGCTGAGGCTGAAGGATTGCTTAAGCCTTGGAGTTCAAGGTTGCAGTGGCCTATGATCACACCATGGCACTCCAGCCTGGGCAGCAGAAAGAGAAAAAGCTTGTGTCTTTTGAGTACATTACATATGTTTGTTTATACAGCAGAGCTTACAGAAAGTACTTCTTTTTTTTTTTGAGACAGAGCCTCAAGCTGTCCCCCTGGAGAGAGTGCTTCTTAAATGAAAAGGTAGAAACTAAAGTAGTAATTGATGTTTGTAGATTATTTTTTTAAAAATATATAGTTCATTAAAAGCAAACAAAAAAGTTATTTTGAGTTTTAGGTTTTAATGAAAACTGAAAAGGATGGACGTACAGAGAAGAAAAAGAGAAGGTGGCTCAGCGCCTGTGGCTCAACAGACTAAGGCTCCAGCCACGTACATCTGAGCTGGCAGGTTCGAATCCAGCCCAGGCCAGCCAAA
>CAUYON010064314.1:0-14496 GCA_963573935.1 Arctocebus calabarensis | reverse complement strand
TTGGAAAAGGTTGAATAATATAGGTACTAGTTCCTCTTTAAAGGTTTGGTAGAATTCTGACGTGAAGCCATCTGGTCCCGGGCTTTTCTTTTTAGGGAGATTTTGTATGGTTGATGCTATTTCAGAACTTGATATCGGCTTGTTCAACATCTCCACTTCATTCTGGCTAAGTCTAGGAAGGTGGTGTGCTTCCAAATATTGGTCAATTTCCTTCAGATTTTCATATTTCTGACAGTAAAGTTTCTTTTAATATTCGGTAAGGATTTTTTGAATTTCTGAGGGGTCTGGTGTTATTTCGTCTTTACCATTTCTGATTGAAGAAATTGGAGATTTTACTCTTTTTTTCCTGATTAGGGTAGCCAAAGGTTTATCTATTTTATTGACCCTTTCAAAGAACCAACTTTTTGATTTATTGATTCTCTCTCTTTTTTTAAGAAATTAGGTTCATATAGGTTCTAAAATTTACACAGAAATGCAAAAATCCCAGAATAGCCCAGAGCATATGTGAATAACTACACTACTAAAATTCCAAAAATTATGGACTTACACTAATTGAGACACTGTAGTATTGGTGTTAGGATAGACAGGTAATGGAAAGAACGCAGTGTTCATCAGCACCCCCTCACCTGCAACCACCTGACGTTGGGCAGAGGCACCAGCAGGGTGTGCTGTGGGAAGAGTGGTCTTCTTGGTAAAGGGCTGGACCAAGCTGTGTGGGGGGAACTGAGCCTCAACCTGTACCTCACTGTCAACAAAAAGTGAGTCTAAACATAAAAGCTAAAACTATAAAACCACTAGAAGAAAACAAGGAAAAAAAATCTGTAGTATTTTTATGTTAGGACACAAACAGGCTTGGCACCCATAGCACAGTGGTTATGGCCCCACCACATACACCCAGGCTGGGGGGTTCAAACTTGGCCCAGGCCTGCTAAACAACAATGACAACTGCAACAACAACAACAAAAAAAAAAATGGCCAGGCATTGTGGTGCGCACCTGTAGTCCCAGCTACTTGGGAGCTGAGGCAAGAGAATTACTTAAACCCAAGAGTTTGAGGTTGCTGTAAGCTATGACACCTCTACCGACATAGTGAGACTCTGTCTCAAAAACAAAAAAACAACAAAAAGGACACAAACAGCACTAATGATAAAAGAAAGGAGTGTCATCAAATGTAAAAACTTGAACACAGGCAGCACCTGTGGCTCATTGAATAGGGCACCGGCCCCATATACCAAAGGTGGCGGGTTCAAACCCAGCCTCAGCCGAACTGCAAAACAACAACAACAACAAAATAGCCGGGCGTTGTGGCGGGAGCCTGTAGTCCCAGCTACTTCGGAGGCTGAGGCAAGAGAATCACCTAAGCCCAGGAGTTGGAGGTTGCTGTGAGCTGTGTGACGCCATGGCACTCTACCGAGGGCGATAAAGTGAGACTCTGTCTCTACAAAACAAAACAAAACAAAACAAAAACAAAAACTTGAACATGCCATTAAGAAAGACAAGCTTCAAACTGGAAGAAAATATTTACAATGTGTACATCTGACAAAGGAATCATCTAGAACAGGTAAATAAGAATTCAAAAACCTCAAACAGGCATTTTATAAAACAAATTACCTAAACTGTCAATTATCATCTGAAAATTATTCAGCATCATAGCTATTGGAGACATGCTTATGTAAATCACACTTCGTACCCCTACAAGCCCACACAGTAATTTAAAATTTTCAAAGACTCTCAATACCAAATGTGGGCAGGGATGTGGAGCAAATGAAACTCCTATACACTGTCGGTAGGTGTAAATTGGTATACTTTGTAAAAAAAAAAAAAAAAAAGTTTGACGGTATCATTGAAGGTGAATATTTTCATACTAAATGACCCAGAAATTCCATGCCAAAGTATAATCCAGTGGAAATTCAAGGACATGCAGACCAAAAAATACATATATGATGATGCATTACTCAAAATAGCCGAAATATGGACACAACAAAATATTTAGTGACGATAGAACGGATGAACAGGAGCAGATGTGGTGGCTCACACCTGTAATCCCAGCACTTTGGGAGGCTGATGCAGAAGGATTCCTTGATTTCAGGAGTTTGGGACCAGCCTGGACAACACAGCAAGACTCTGTATCTACAGAAACAACAAAACATTAGCTGGGCATGGTGGTGCATACCTGTAGTCTCAGCTACACCTGAGGCTGAGATGGGAGGAGTGTTTGAGCCTGGAGTTCAAGGTTACAATGTAGTATCATACTACTACACTCCAGCCTGGGCAACAGAATGAGACCTTGTCTCTAAAAAAAATTTAAGATAAAAAATGTGTTTTAGAAATTTTTTAAACTGAATGGATAAATTGTTGTATATTCTCAGGTAGGAGTATTATACAGTGTGAAAATGAATAATCCTCTGTTAGGTGGAACCACATGGAAAAATCTCACAAACAAAAACATACTACACGATTTCATGGTAAATTCAAAGAGAGACGAAGCTCATCAATGATGTTGGGGTCAGGACATTGGCTAGCTTTGGGATGAAGGAGGGAATACTGAAGCAGGGGCACGAGGGGCTGCTGGGGTCCTGGTGACGTCCTGTTTCTGGCTGCGCACACAGAGGACTTGTCATTGTTTTGTGAGCGTGTTACATTGGCATGAGAAGTTGACCGAAATGTTGTTGCTGTTATCTCCGTAAGGAATGTTTGCGACTGTAGAAAACATGAGAAATAGTTAAACGAATATGTGCATGTCTGTCTTTCTGGTTCTGCGTGTTAAGAGGTAGCTTGAGCCTGGAACTGTTCATCTAAAGGTCAAAGGAAGGTCTAGCCTACTGCAGCGCCCCCTGCATAACTGGCACCAAATTCATCAGCCACCCCACCTCCACTCCCCTCTAACCTCATCTCAGCTGCAGTGACTTCAATTTTGACGTCCTCGTAGAGTATTTATGTACACTGGGTTGCTGAATAACTTAAGCCAAGATCAAAAATAAACCAGAGCGGGAACTCAGGTTCAAGACTGATGCAAGGCCTCCATTCATCAGTCTAAGCTCGCAGTTGGAAAGAGAAAGGAAAAGATTCAACATCTCTCAACACTGATGTCAAGGGCAAAGTGTAAGCAAACTAGAGTCTGCAGCAAATTCAACGACGCCGTTCACCTCTTGTCTTTCTCCTGACTGGAGTGAGGAGTCTGCAGGAGAATGGGTTTAAATAGCCCCAAAGAGTAGAAAGCAGTTGGCAGGTGGCTTGTTCTTGGGAGCCAGGCACTTATTAGTCAGCCTAATTTAGAACAGATCACTGGTCCCTTTTTATAAAGAACTGTTGATGCTGTGCAAATAATAAGGAATAATAATCAGGTTCCCTTGTGAAAACAGTTTTTGTTTATTCTAGATTATGTATAAACTGCGGGAAGTGGGGCGGACAGACCGCGTGTACTTTTCTTTTCCCCAGAAGCAGCTGAGATGGGAAACCTCACAAATATTGCCTACACACAGAAATCAGAAGGAAAATACAAGGAGATGTGGAACATTTAGCAAATGAATTTACTTCATCCACCTCCTTCTCTCTCACTCTCTCTCTCTCTGCTAAAATTTTAGTTTATCACAAAATCACCTCGTACTCGATAAAGAACATTTAAATAAGATAAACAGAAAGAAAAAAATGCCCTTACTATTGCTCAGAGATAGCCACTGTTTATTTTGTCAGAATTTCTTCCTGTTCATATATATATATTAAAGGCCTCCAAGATTTTTATTGTACATCCTGTTGTTAGTTGCTTCATTCTGAAAAAATGTTTTGAGCATTTTCTCACATCACATAATATCTTGTTTCAACACCATTTGCAATTGCTGCCTAGTATGTTGCTAATTTAAATTATGTCCTTTGTCATATATTTAGCTTGTTTAAAATATTTCATTGTTAGGTTAGACCACATGAAATTGCCACTTTTTTAGGTCAGAAACAGTTGAATATTGGCATTTCATATAGCTCAGACTATGCAATGCCTACCTCAAAAGCTATGATGAGGGTGAAATGAAATAACGTACCTGACCTCACATAACTTTTCTGCTCCTCCCTCCTGGGAATCAGTGGATACATGCTTACCACCAGGAAAGAAAGACGATGGCCACTGTTCCAGATCCCACTCTGGGAGCCTTTACGTCTGGGTCTTCACCTTTCTAGAACAGTGGCTCCTATTTACGTATCAGGCTGTTGTGAGGATTGAATGGTGAGTTTGCAAAGCATTTTTTTATTTTATGGTAGACTGCCTACCATATTATGAGCACTAATAAATGGCACCTCTTGCCTGTGGCTGCTGTTGACTTCGATTTAGGTAAAGGGGCCATGCGGTTGGACAGACTGAGGAAAATCACCTCTTTCTGTTCCTGTAACAACCCTACATGATTCCCGAAGTGGCCATTTCTTACAATGTGGTTTAAAAGTTGATGGTCACAAGAGTAAACTCTATTACTGTCTTCCTGACTGTAGTTGCATGTTAGTTTTACCTTTCTTGAGACATTAGGAAAACTCTTTGAGAAATGTGTAATCTCTGATATGTCTTCTGGGTCATGGTTGTTCAGCCATGGAAGGCTCCAATGGACAGCACAAACTCTGGTTCTTCTCCTTCCTAAAACAGTTCTAAATAGTACAAAAAGATAAGCACATTACACTTAAAAAAAACTTTCCAAATAAAGGCACTCTACAGTATTCTACAAAAATGTAAGATATGTCACAGTTTTTATGTCACCCTTCTTTTACCAGGAGTAGGAAAAGAATTCTAGTGGGATACTGTCCTCAACACCCACTGATCTTCCCATCATACTTTCTAGAAACATGGGCTTCAGTAAATCACACAGAAGTCCAGAAATGATAGATGAGCACTCAGTAGAATGTTCACAATAAAAATTCAGCTTTGGAAACAATTTGATGTGTTGGTCGACACATCTGTCTTTTGTATATGTCTAATTCAGGTTCACAGCAAGTTCCTGAACCTCCTCGCTTTATCTAAAAAAATAAGAAACTTGAGTTTGGCTTTGTCTGTGTCATAGACTTACTTTTTTAAAACTTTGCCCAAAAGATATTTGATTTAAGCCTCGAGTTGCCGAGGAGTCACCCTTGCCCTAGGTTGACAAAACAGTTTACTGTACAGTATAACCATTATAGAATCTTTGATGATTGTACTTGGAAATTTCAAAGAGAGAAGAATGGCAGGGTTGTGGCTATGTTAATAGACTAGATTAGATGTATCACTGGCATTTTCTACAGGCTGTCAGTTTAACTACAGAGCTACCCTGTGCTGTAACAAAGGCCATTTCTCAGAGTCGTCACTGAGGATGAGCTGTGCAAAACCACAGCCAGCATCTTCCTGTCTGATATACCAATCGTATCCTCCCTGGCATTTTTCTTGGATATTTATTCCCATAAGGAGATCTATGGTAAATGAAAAAGGAAAATTTGAAATAATTAAGGAGTTTTATAAGCTGATGTGTGGTGTCCTTCCTAAAGCCTTCTGCTCCTGCTTCACAGGGGTGTATGTGGAGAGCAGGCCCTTGACCCTGCCCCTCACTGGCCGGCAGGATGAGCAACTCAACTCAGCTCCCCGCACTTTTTTTTTAGCTTTATTTTGTTCATATATAAAGATTGAACATATCTCATATATACTCTCAGTGAGTTTGGATATGTGCATACACCTGTGTGTGACCTCACCACAATCAAGGAGCTAGACATATCCACCACCTCCACAACTTTTCTTGTGTTCTTTTGTGGACTTTGTTTTGTGGTGAGGACACTTACCTGAGATCTGTCTGCTTCTCATTGGCTCCACGTTGCCTTTTCAGGTCAATTCCAAACCAGGTCACAGAGGCTTCATGACCTGCTGTGCCCTCATATCAGCCCAGCTGGGAAGGACACACCCCTTTCCGTAGGACTTTGCCTCTGAGCCTCACCCGTGAAACCAGTGCTAGGTCTTCTGTAATCCCAGACCATTGCCAATGTTAATAAGCTTTTTGCCTAAAAAAGCTCAACGTCCCCCTTCATGTCCTCAGCCCTTACTCTTCTGCATGGATCACACCTATCTACTCATCCTAGCGTCCACTCCCTTCCCGGGAGCACCCAAAGTCCCTCTCACTCCGCTCTATCATATCACTTATTCCACTGTGTTGTAATTATCTTCTGCCCTCACTGAAGGTGAGCCAAATCACAGTGAAGAGTGCCTCTGTCTCCTTCACCTCCGTCTCCCCACCTGCTTGCTCAGAACCTGGTCCAGAGTCGCCCCTTAGTAAATATTTATTAAACAAACGAGAGATAATCAGAATTCTGAGCTCATGCTCCTGGAAGGCAGAGTCATGAGGTGGTTACAGTCTAGGACATGGCTCTGAGTGTCTGAAGGGACTCAGGGAGACAGTATTGTCTTAGCAGTTCTGCTCACGCAGGGTTCATTTTGGGCATGAACTGCCTGTGGGAAGATAAAGCTTAAAAAATGAAGCTTCTGGTCCGGGGAACTAGTCATCAGACTCTTGTCTACGCACCAAGCTTGGCTTCCAGACGCTCTGGGGAGGTGCTTTTCAGGAACAAGAAAGGAGCTCTTGCCCCCAACACTGAGCAGCCAGGGGTGACCGGGGCAGAGCTGCCATTGTCTGTCACAGGACTTCTGAGGAGGGACACTCTGGTGAGTGACAGGTGTTTGGGTGCAGAGGAAGCCTGATGCAATGGGGCACGGTGCCTGCTCCAAGAAAGGAGTCCCTACTGCATTGAATAGAAATATTAGCCACTCAAGAGCATGGAGTGAAAACCAGTTTGGTCTTAGGACACGAGACAAGGTGCTGTATCTTTGACAAAACTTACACCAGCTTCCAAAAGAAAGCATGAGGCATCAGAATGTGGGACCCTGTGGCCAGAAGGCGTGTAAATGCATCATGGCCAATATATAAAAAACATGGCCCTTTCCCCATCGAGTCTGTCATCACGATATTCACCATGTTTGGGATTCAGGGTATCTGACCGCACCTTTGTCACATCTGGCCTCTCATTAAAGGGTCAGTGTTATTTATTCAATATGGAAGGGTTTATTTATTTATTTATTTATTTATTTATTTATTTATTTATGTGTGTATGTATGTTAAAAGTGAAATATTTTATCCCTTTGAAGTTATGTGTATTTATTTACAGTGGACAACAAAATGATTACTGCAGTCAAGCAAATCAGCACAGCCATCACCTCCCACAGTTACCTGTTTCCGTGGTAGGAGCACTTGACATCGACCCTGTTAGAACACGCTCAGCATGTAGCACCGTGTCCCTAGTGACCCTCCTCCTGCTCGGCTTCAGATCCGAGGCGGATTCGCCCAGCTACCTGCAGCTCTGTGCTCTGCAACCAATGTCGCCCACTGCCACCTGCACCTCTGCTTACCACTGTCTGCTCTCTGCTTCCATGAACTTGACTCTTTCACTCTCTTACTCATTTTTAAATGAGAACATGTGGTGTTTGCCTCTCTGTGCCTGGCATATCCCACTGAGCACGCTGTTCTCCAGCTCCGTCCATGCGGGGTGGACCACAGCACTGGCTTCTGTCGTGCTGTGCAATCCCCCATTGTGGATAAGGGCCACAATTGCTTTATCCATTCACCCATCAAGGGCATTTAGGATTTTTTTCAGTATCTTGGCTATTGTGAATGATACTTCAATAAACACAGGGGTGCGGATGTTGCTACAAGTTGCTGATGGATTTCTTGCAGGATTCATACCCAGAAGCGGAGTTTTGGGGTCAGACCATGGAAGGATCTCTTGTTTACAGGATGAGTTCAGAGGTGTCCCTGGGGTTGTGGGGACAGTTCAGCAGCTCAGTCAAAGGCATCCGAGTGAGCACCAAGAACCGTGTCCCACCCTGCTCCACTGGGCAGTGAGAGATGGACTTCAGTGTCCCAGGGACAGAGATTCTGGAAAATAAACCTGAGTGCAACAGTCTTGAGGGAGATGGCGCCAAGCTGTGGGAAGCACCTGCCAGTGTGTGAAAGAAGTTATCAGCTTTCTGATAATAAAACACCCCTTTCAATACTTTGTAGTCCCTCGTAACAGCCTGCACAGGAAGCACAGATGGGCTTCAAGGATACGAGTTGAGTGTCGGTGCTCTTGGGCTGTGCTGGGCTGACTGCAGGTGTCTGATTTCCAACAGCAAGTGCAGGACACAGATGTGGATGTGGTGGGCGTATTGTCCATCTCCAGAGCTTCTCAGAGATGCTGACCTCCATGTCCTTTATGCCTTCCTATGATGGAATGATCAACCCATGAGCATGGCTGGTCCATTGACGCCTCAGGCATTTGTTTGTTTTTAGGTGATATTTATGGCCTCTGGATTATGCAGCCATCTGTTTTTACTTAGAAGTGAATGTTAGCATCCACTGGGTAACTATTTTTAAATCCTGCAATTCTTATGACAGTTAAATACAGATCCTTTTCTTCAATTAGCTTCTGATTCACCTGTTCTTTGTTAGACTCTGGGTATAGAGAGATCAATAAATCAGGGCCCCCTTTGTCATGGAGCTTAGGGTCCAGTAGAGAAGACACATGTGAAAACAAACAAATATTAATACAGAGTGATATAATCTAGGTATAAGAATTGAGAGGTGTCCAATAGATGGCCTGACACAGTGGCAAAGAGAACAGAGGGTCGTGATGCTGGAGGAGGGGACATGCCAACTGCAGAAAACCACATCTGTAATTGAGTCGTTCTAACTTGATAATAATCACCTGTCTTCTCAGCAGTGCCGATCTTCCCTGGGATATTCCTCCTGTCCTTTTGAACCATCTTAGTATCCTCCAGCTAACAAAGGAAATGCTAAATAGCACCAGGCTGGGGACCACGTCCATCACAGCAGCCCTCAGGGTTTTCGCTGTAGCAGAGTAAGTTCCTTGGAACCTGCAGAAAGAGGAGTTCTGATGTTTTTGCTGCATTGTAGCACTAGGAGGATTAAAATAGACTCTTCCAGTACTTTGAGGAGCAAACCCCGGCTTTGGACGACATCCTAATTTCAAACTGCGGAGGGTTTTGGACCTAAGTGGACCACACTCTGGAGTACTTTGAACTTAACCTGTCAGCTGACACAGTCCAGATCATCAGTATATCTATCTACTTCTTTTCGTCCGCTTCCTCAGTTTCTAAGAGGGCTCTTTTCATACCCCTATTCAGTTCTGAATCTTTTCTTCTCTCTCTGGTTTGCCCTACTGCTGCTTCTCCTTAAGTTGAGGCTGAATTGTTAGAGCCATACGGTTGGCCCTTTGTATCCGTGGATTCAACCAAACAAGAATTGAAAATATTTAGGAAAAAAGAATAAAAGGATGGCTGTGTCATTACCAGACATATGCAGCATTTTTTTCTTGTCATTATTCCCTAAACAATACAGCATAACAACTATTTACAAAGTATTTACATTTTATTAGGTAGTATAAGTAACCTAGAGTTGACTGAAAGCACACAGAAGGATGTGCACAGGTGTATGGTGATACCATGACATTTTATATAAGAGACTTGTGCAGGGATTTTGGTATAGAAGGTTCTGTAACCAACCTCCAAGGGACACCGAGAGAGGATCGTATATGTTTGTGGTGGCTGTATCATCTTTCCCCTTTGTTCCTTTACCATATATACAGTCCCTTTTTGCACATAATATCTTATGATAATTTGCTCATCCATTGCATTTAGCCACACCTATTAAAATTGCATTTCAGTTTTCTAATTGTATCTCCAGACAGTCTCTTCTTCTTTCACCTTTTAACTTTCAAATTTGTTATGTCCTATTGCTATAAATGAGAGCATTATAGACCGCATGTAGTTAGTGCTGGATCTTTTAAAAAAAAATCTGTCTGGCAATTTGTCTTTTTTATTAGTTAATCATTTAAGTTAATGGTGTAATGAAAATTTTATAACTGGTTCCTGCAATTTTACTTCATATTTTTCATTTAATGTATACTATTTTCAGGTTTTTCTGATGGAATAATATAACTGTCATGAAACATAGACCTTCCCTTGATTATTCAGAATTATTAACATGTACATCTTCCCTTCAACTAGACAGGGATTTTAGCAAGTTCTGACATCCCTCTCATCTCATCCTTCTCCATTCCCATGGTGTCACTGTTGTCTAAACTTTATGTTCTTAATTCTTGTGAGTGCACTTTGTCTTTTTTTTGATCCTGGATGTTTTCTTTTTGAGCTAAAATAAAGGCTACCAAAGTGCTTTCTCATCTTCTCATATTTCTTGCAGCATCAAGCTAGTTTTCCTTCTCTTCTTATTGAAGAATTTTTCCAAGAGTGCTTCAATGTCTTTTTGTGTCAAAACTTCTGAGACCGTGTATGCCTAATGAAAGTTTGGCCTCAGATTCAAATGACAATTTGGCTGAATATAAAATTTTAGATTCAAAGAACCTTAAAAATGTTCCATTATCTTCTTACATCCAGGGCTGCTATTGTGAATTCTGATGTCATTTCGCTCTTGCTCCTTCAGGAGTAATCTACCCTCTTTCTTTCTTCTTTTTCTTTTATATTTTTTTGAGACAGAGTTTCACTTGGTCACCCTTGGTAGAGTACCCTGGTGTCACAGGTTATAGCATCCTCATACTCTTGGACTCAAGTGGTTCTCTTGCCTCAGCCTCTTGGTTAGCTGGGACTACAGGTGGCCACCACAATGCCTGGCTATTTTTAGAGACGAGGTCTCGCTCTTACTCAAGCTGGTCTCCAACTCTTGAGCTCAAGCAATCCACCCACCTTAGCCACCCAAAGTGCTAGGATTGCAGGTGTGAGCCACAGCGTCCAGCCTAGTAGTAACCTACTCTCTTTCTAAAAAGACTTTAGAATTTTATCTTTGTCTTTAATGTTACTAAGTTTTACTGTGTTCGAGGATAAGGATTTATCCTTATCTCTCCTACTTGACACTTTAATTCTGGGAAATTATACATTTTGCTCTTTCTGTTTTCCTTTTCTGTCCCATTGGGATTCAAATATTGGTGCATTTTCTTCTTCACATCTCTTAGCTTTTCTTTTGTATTTTCTGCATCAGATCTTCTGCTTACTCCATCTACTGTGTTTTTTATTTCATTGAATCCATAGCTAATATTTGTACTTGGTTTTTTGTTATTGTTTCACATTGCTGTCTCCTATTTATCTTCTTAAATAGAGTGATTGTGCTTATTTTAAGGTTTTTCATCATTTTAATACTGCTGCCTTGGACAGAACATATTCTCCAGTTTATGTCTTTCATTTACAGTGTTTGTATTCCTCATTTATGGAGTTATTTTGGCTTGTAAGCTCACATTTCCTTGATATAACTGTTAATCTAAAGATTATTTTGATAAAGGGCCAAAAGTCAGCTTAATCTAGAGAACTAAGGATTGTGTTGGGAAATAAATTCTGAGGCCAATCAGGAGCTCTTGTATTGTAGAATCACTCTTGGTCCTTACCACTCTTAAACTCTTAGGGTGGTAATTTTAAAACTTCACTGTGAATCTGAATCACTGGAGAGCTTATTACAGTTCAGAATGCTGGTTCCCTAAAGTCTCTCCTGTGGTAGATCCATTGTGGGCCTGGTAACCAGCATCTCTAACAGGTCCCCCTGTGATGCAGATGATACTGGTGTGGGACCACCCTGCGTAAGTGCTGCCTTAGGGAGCCCCACAGTGGGAGGAACTAGCTTCTCTGAATTATAACTCGTTGCTCCTAAGAAGAGGAAGGCAGAGGGAGTGATTGTCCAAGGGGGTGCCAATTAGTGCTCGCTGGTCTTCATCAGAGATTCACCCCGGCAGAGTTTGGCAGTGCCAAGGTATCCCCTTCCCCCTTCTGAACACACAGCTGCAGCTGGGCCCTAGCTGCAAACATACAGGTGGCAATAATCTACCCAAGGCAACAAGGGAGAAAGGCCAGGGCAGGGAGGGCTTTCCTCTGACCACACTCATGCTCTCCAGCCACTTTCTCGTGCTCCCCACCCCCAGCTCAAAACAGACTTTAGACTCTTTAAAGACTTCTCACTGGTTTGTTTTTGGTTGTGAATTCTTCACATTCATTCCTCCAGGGTTTTTTGCAGGGAGGGAGCAACTGTCTGTGCTGGTTCACTAGCTGGAACTCTTGATGGCTGTCATTAAAAAACCCTGTTTAACATTTTCTTCTTGAAGTGAAACTCGAGACAGAAAAACCATAGCTCAGAATGGGAGGAGAGTGGCACATCACATCTGGAGAGGCAGAGAACCAGTGACGCTGGGTCCTGTGGGAGGGGGACAGGGTTACCCGGTATATCAGGAAGCATTGATGATTTGTTCAGGAAAGGGACATGGTGAGATTTACATTTGAAGAAGATCACTCCAGCTGCTCTACTAATAACAGATGGTGATTTGACCAAAACAAAAGCAGGGAGATCAATTACGAGGTATCTAAAAGAGACAGAATGATGATTTGGACTAAGGTGATAGCAATGGAGATAGGAAAAGATGAATGGATTAAGGCTATGTCTTAAATATATATGGTAGGATTTGCTGAAGGACTAGATGTCAGGGTGGGGAGAGAAAAAAGAAATAGCTTGAGCAAACAAATAGAGCCTGGTACCATTTGCTGAGAGGAAAAAACACATGGGGACAAGAGTGGACTCGGGGTGTGGAACAGGAGCAGTGGTTAATGGTTCTGTTTAGCACGTGTTATGTTTAAGATGCTCAGTCATCCAGGTGTGATGTCAGATTTGCAGCTGGCTATGCTGGAGCTCAGAGGAGTTCACCTGGGGGTGTGCATGTAGGATTCGTCAGCGCCCACAAGATAAACTCATGGAAGGGATTGTGTCAGTGGGGAGGGGAGGAATGGAACCGGATCCTGAAGCAGTTTCCATCTCTGATAATGTCTGGGTTTTACTTTTCCTGAAATCCAATCTGGACACTTAATCTTTCTTGACAGCATTGACAGTTTGTGTTGTTATGAATCACTGAAGACTTAGCAATTGTTTTAGAGCATGGTGATGTGCCTGCTGAGTGCTCGGGGATATTCCAAGCAGCCTCAATACTGTCACTGTGACATTTGGGTGAGTGGCTTCAAAGCAGTAATGTGATTCCTAGGATACCCTAATAGCCGTACTCCCACCCAGCAACTCATCCCTGATGACGGCTCCAAGAACCAGAAAGAGGCCCCCACATCCTGAAAATGCCAGTGGGCACATTTCATATGCTTTTTCCTTCCTACCCTTCAGAAACACCCTTGAGGTCTATTTTCCTATGACTGATATTTTCAAAGGAATGAGTTTCCTCACATCATTGGTGAAATCCAGTGGAAGCAGGGACTGAAGGACTGGATGTCAAGATGGGAAGAGAAAAGAGAAATCTAGAGGAAGACACAGCCATCTTTTTTTAATAAATACATATCATTTTTAATTTTCCTGTAGGTAGTCCTATGGAGAGAGACACATCCAAAAATGTAAATAAGGAAATACTTTGTATTTTCTTAATCAAATTGCATTATAACTGCCCAGAACAGCCCAGTCTCAAGCAGACCTGTGGTCCCTGGGAACCAAATGCGTTCAGTACTTTCTCCAGAGAGATTTCTAGTGCTTGTCATGGCTCAAGTTACCAGTGATTCCTGTATATCCTGATCCCATGGACTTTGGCTCTAAGCAAAACAGCCCTCTGAGAATCTTGGCTCAGCCAGACCTAATCCTCAAAATGACAAGTTCTGGGAAGTTAGGTTTATTTTCTACAGGTTCAGCTAACTGTCCACATTTACATTTTGCTCAAATGCAAGGGGTAATTATCTGTACTTCCTGAGGCAGAATATGTATGAGTGTAACTCACTATAAATAAAACACCCGGTTTTCTTTGGGCTTCTTAAGGACAAGCCTAATTTGGTGCTCCAAACTGTAGAGAAGGGGTGGTGTTGGTCTTAGGAATTTAGATAGGAGGGTCTGATGACTGTCTTTGTCTGGGTTTCTTTTCATCTTCAGCCAGAGCTACACCATTATCTCATAAATTTTGGTAGGTCCATGTGTCTACTCCTTGTCTACTTCTGTGCTAAGTGTATCTAAGTAATATCTTTGTAATCCTCAGGTTTTTTTAATGCTTATTCCCTTTCCTTTTCATCACTTCTTTCATTTCCCATGTCTTCCCTCATTGGACAAGCTCATCAGAGGAGATTCCATGTGTGCCACACTGAGACCCACCACTGATGGTTTAAAGGTTAGCCCAGCATATTCTGGGAAGTCTTTCCATCCATTTATCTCCCTACATTAAAATAAAGCAACTAGATAACAGAGGCAGAAGGCCATGGACATGTATAACAACACTAAAAGAAAATGTAGCCCCATGGCTCAGCGCCTGTGGCTCAACGGACTAAGGCACCAGCCACGTGCACCTGAGCTGACAGGTTCAAATCCAAGCCGGACCTACCAAACAACAATGACAGCTATGACCAAAAAATGGCCGGGCGTTGTGACGGGCGCCTGTAGTCCCAGCTACTTGGGAGGCGGAGGCAAGAGACTCGCTTGAGCCCAGG
>CAUYON010064307.1:0-13132 GCA_963573935.1 Arctocebus calabarensis | reverse complement strand
AAAATCCATATAAAACAAATATTCAAATAGTTTCCATAGGAACACAGATAAGTGTGACCCCCATCTCCTAATCTTATATTGCTGCCAATATCTGTACCAACCCTACTCTTACAAAGACATTTCAAAACTAGCAATAATTAAGTTAAATGGTCCCCCCAAATCCCTTAATTCAAGCTAAACTCGCAGTTAACAGCTAGCGAGTGATATCTACACATTAATACTAGCTGAAACACAAGTTGCTGGGTGACTTTTCATTCCACTTTCCCAAGCACAAGACGCAGGCAGAGTGCCAATATCCTGCTCTTCTACTTTGGGTAGGTAGTTGGGGTTCTGGATTTGCTGCACAAGTTGCCATGTCGGTCCTGACATCACATAGTAGATTGTCAGCCTCTGGAATCCATTGAAAGTAGAAGCAGCAGCTACAGTGTAAGCACCCATATTTTCAAAGATGCCCACATGCATTTCTGGCAGGTCACAGCGCTCACGATCCAGTCAAGGCCATCACATGTTGGTCCCCATATGCTGGATGAATAATACTTCTCATCTGGTTTAGGTCTTTTTTGCAGAAGAGGCTTTACATGAGCATGATCATAAAGGATGCAATTAAACGATACATATATTCCATCACTGATGTAATACATAAAGGTTTGTTCACTGGACTCATCTTCATCATCAGAGCCTATCTGTTCCTTTAATACAATTCTTTTTGGCAATGATATTAACTATAAGTGTGAAGGCTGATGCAACATAATATGTGCCTGGCTCAGCTATGATTCTCACTCCAGAGTCTGATGGAAAGTACTTGTCCAATGCTGGGTTGATTATACCAGTGATCTCTTCAAATCTAAGCTTCACTTCCTCAGATTCAGGAAAGCCAACACCAACACCAAGGAGGTACGTGCTGAAACCAACCTGAGCTCCCATGTCAAAGACACAGCGGGCATCAGAGATTGCCTGCATGAAGGTCTCAGGATCAGTACAGCTACTTACTTCGTGGAAGCTGACACTAATATTTAGCTCTTTTGCCCATTCCCAAAGAATTCTGCTGGTTTTGAGGGTGGCACCAAATTTAACACTGAATCGACAGACTGCTTTGGAATCTTTAGTGGCAATCCTCAAAACCAACTTGGTCTTTGGATGTGCTCTGGCAACTTTCATCAACTCAACTTCACTGTCAAAAGTCATCATCTGGACCCCATTATTGGCAGCATACTTAATTTGAGACTTGTTTACAAGGATTTGCATAGATAACCCTCTCTGGAGGCACCCTGAGACTTTGCACCAATTGTATTTCAGTCTTGCTAGCACAGTCAAATCCTGTCCCAGTGGCAGCCAGGGTCTTCACAATGGCTCTACTGTCATTACATTTGATTGCATAAAAGGGAGTGACATGAGGAAGAGCTTTTAGCCATCTTCGGTGTTTCTTCAGAACATCTCTGAGGTCTGCTACATAGAAGACATCCTTATCAGAAGAGGAAACTTCATTGATTTTTTGATCCAGAATGTCCTTGGCAGCAAAACCTTCATCAAGCAAGTGGCAGTCAAACTCTTCCTTACTAATGTTGTTCATGGTTTCTTGATGTTTCTTTGAAAAACTAAGAGACGGAATTTAAAGAAATACTTCAAGCTTCTCACAAAGGCAATTCTCCAGGAATCCTGAATTCTGCATGTGTCCTCCAAACAACAGTGGACATGTTCTTAGAGCATCCGGGTGCCACAGGCCAGCCCCATGGAGAAGCCGGAAAGCCGGAGCCACAAGAGCGCCCTGCCGCACCCTGCCACACCCTGCACCGCCTGGCTCCCGCCTGTAGGAGATGCCGGCCCGAGGTGGTGCCGGAGGCTGGGGCCGCGACTTCAGGGACTGACCTCTACATTTTCAATGGCAATAGAAAATGGATTATGGAAAAGCTGTATGTCCTATTCATGGAGATGAAGCTCTTTAAATCTAAATTGGAACTCCTTTTGCAACTTTTCCAGTGAATCCGCACATTTTATTTGGGAATGCAACCAATGGTTTTTCCGCTAACAAATTTTGTGGGCCGGGATGAGTCCCCCGCTAAACAGGACAGGCAGCGGAGGCAAAAACACTCGGCGGGCCAGATAAACGTCCTCGGAGGGCCAGCAGGTTGAGGACTCCTGGTATAGATGCTTCAGGGCATTTTATGGAGGTGTGCTGCCATTATAATTCTGTCAGCCAAACCTCTAAAACAGTGTTCAAAGTGTGGTATTCAAACTACCTATACCAAAAAGGACTAGGGCCCTGCCCCAATACACTGAAACCTAATCTATGGGAAAAGGATCTTGACATTTGCATTTTTAAAAATGTTGCCTGAATGGTTGGTTATACACAGTGAAATACTGGCATCTCTGCTGTCAAGAAGCAAGGTAAAGATGAGTCTGTGGGTCTAGTGAGGTAGGTATTAAGAAGGAAGGGGTTGATGATCTTATTTTTGCGACTATTGCAAAAAAAAAAAAAAAAAAAAAAAAGTGTCCCTGACTCCTTACTTGAAATTAGAAAGCACTTTCTCTTAAATTTAATATTTCATTGGTAATAGGCTTTTATTACCATAACCATTATTACATACAAATAAATCTGTTTTTGTGAGCTCCCTTGAGAGTATACCCATCCATTAAGTTCCAAACAACAAAGTAAAAACTGAATTTTTAGAATTCAACCTAAATATAAATATTGGAGACTACTGGAGAATTCTTGTATAGATTTTTTCCTTTCAATTTCAAATTCATCTACAAACATCTTCAGGTGTAATTTATTATATAAGAGAAAATACCTAACACTTTCTGTTCTGGGTATTCAGATTTAAAACTTTGTTGAGATGAGAAAAGGAAAACGCTTTTACTGTACAGCTTTCCCCCTAGGTCAGCGGTTCTCAACCTGTCTCTGAACTGTATTAAAGAACCGATGCATTTTAGGAAGGTTGAGAACCACTGCCCTAGGTTATTATGTAGTTTGAAGGAAAAAAAGAACCCGGCAAGGTAACTTGGCTATCAGACTTAAACACACACACACACACAAAGAAGAAAGAAAGAAACCCAGACTATTTTAGATATCGAAGGAAGATTTTGGGGTAGCACTCTTAAATTGTAGGTAAGTTAAGAATCAAGAATGGGCTCGGCACCTGTGGCTCAATGGTCTAGGGTGCAAGCCACGTATATGTGAGCTTGCGGGTTCGAATCCAGCCGGACCCGCCAAACAGCAGTGGCGGCTGCAACCAAAAAAATGGCCGGGTGTTGTGGCGGGCATTTATATCGTGTTAGATATTATAAGTAATCTAGAGATGATTTAAAGTATTATATAAGGGAAGGTGTGCATAGATTGTATATAAACATTATACTATTTTATATCAGGGACTTGAGCAACTCTGAATTTTTGTATGGAGATGTCCTGGATCAGTAGTCCCCTACAGATACCAAGGGTTGACTATGTTTGAATGAAAACATTGAGCATATTTCACATTATACACTGGAAGGCCACTTACATATCTGCGATTTAAAGGAAAATCACTATTAATTTAGAAATTAATAGTTACATCTGATTTTCACTTACAGCAGGTTAGCATTCTTCAAGATGAAAAGAAATTATGTGAATAAAAATCAAATGCATAATTTGTGCATGCTTTTCTTTCCTAAGGGCACATCACTGCTTCTGCTTGCCTACCCCATACTCTTCTATGTATTGTTATCTGCCCATTTATTTCATTATGTGTTTTTTTTTTTTTTTTTTTTTTAAGGGAAAGTTTATTTATTTATTTATTTTAGCAGTTTTTTTGCAGGGGCTGGGTTTGAACCCACCACCTCCGGTATATGGGGCTGGCGCCCTACTCCTTTGAGCCACAAGTGCCGCCCTATTTGTTATTTTATTTATTTATTTTTTTTTTTTGAGGCAGAGCCTCAAGCTGTCACCCTGGTTAGAGTGCTGTGACATTATAGCTCACAGCAACCTCTAATTCCTGGGTTCAAGCAAGTCTCTTGCCTCCGCCTCCCAAGTAGCTGGGACTACAGGCGCCCGCCACAACGCCCGGCCATTTTTTGGTTGCAGCCATCATTGTTGTTTGGCAGGCTGGGGCTGGATTCGAACCTGCCAGCTCAGGTGTACGTGGCTGGCACCTTAGCCCGTTGAGCCACAGGCGCCGAGCCCCTATTTGTTATTTTTTGTTAAGCTTTCTACTCGAGCCATATAAAGCAATTGCTGTAGAGTGTACACATGTGACTTTTTATGTTAGTCTTCCTTTATTTAATAAATGTTCTCTTAACACTTCATATTTATAAGGCACCATGTGGGATTCTACATTGAACAAGACAGTCTCCACCCACCGTAATGAAGCTTTTAATCTAGTATGGGAGTTAAAACATGTAGATTTGCTGAGTGTAAAGCTTTGAATTTAAATATCTTGTTAAATTCTAATGTCTTGCACATTAGTGGTGCAAGCTAAATACTATGAGAATATAGGGGGGAAGGAAACTGGAAATGGGAG
Source organism: Arctocebus calabarensis (assembly GCA_963573935.1). Taxonomy (NCBI): domain Eukaryota; kingdom Metazoa; phylum Chordata; class Mammalia; order Primates; family Lorisidae; genus Arctocebus; species Arctocebus calabarensis. Next base: position 8,639 of record CAUYON010064307.1, on the reverse strand, counting down.
AAAGACTGCTAAATTAGGGAAAAGATACCTATTCTGTCTGACCTTGTGGACTACAAGAGAAAGTTAATAATTTAGTCTCTCAAATGAGATATACTAGAGCAGCTTAGCCTGTGATATTAGAAACAAAGCATTTTTACATAAACATAGAGATAAATTCATGCCTAGAAATAACCATGTGTACTATTATCTTATAGTTTTTCTGGGGGCTGTTGTACTTCCCTACTGAACTTAGAACTTTGGAATGTGCCCTGGAAATTTAATAGAAATATGAAAACATTCAAAATTTTTACTACTAGTAATATATTCACTTGGGGAAATGTTTAGGTATTGCAGAGTATTTGAGAAAAAAATGTAAAATCACTTCTATCCCAATTTTATTCCTTTATATACACAAAATTTTTTGTACTTTTTTTTTTTTTTTTTTTGCAGTTTTGGCCGGGGCTGGGTTTGAACCCCCTAACTCTGGCATATGAGCCACAGGTGCTGCCCTGTTTTTAAATTTTGAACAAAAATTTTTTTGGAAGTAAGTAACAAAATAATCCACCAAAGATTTCTTCTTGCCCTCCCAACAGAGGTTCACATTAACCTGTAGGTAAACAGAGTCTGCCTGGCTTGCATTTCTGTGAATTAATTGCCTGGTGCCCAGGCTACAGTGGGTCAAATGTTTTTACCTCTCTCTCACAGCTATCTGCTGTGTTTATGCAATTGGCTGATCCTGATCTGTCAAGACTACCCTAAGAGGGAATTCATACCTTGTACTTGTGTGCCAGCATCTCATTCCCAGGAGAGTGGAAGCTGGAGTAAGAGCTGGGAGGAGTGACGTCAGAGCCTGAGAAGAGTTCCCTTTGGCCATGCTGATCTTTGAAAATTGTGTCTTTTAGCCTCTACAAGTTACTGAGTAGCTACTTCCTATGGATTCCTAAAAGATTCTATTTATGCCTAGAGTTGGAATATAGATCTGTAGAGAACTTTGGTACTCTTTATTTCATTTACTAATTCACCTGAATTTGAATTCTTTTCTCTTTTATGTTTGTCTTCAGGCCAGTAAATCCAGTGAGGGCTTCTGAAGCTATGTGTTTTATATAGCCAGATAGATGCAGATAAATAGAACATTAAATTGTTTCAAGGAGGAGGAGAGGGAGAGAATTACAGGAGTACCTATATAAATTGATCACCCAAGGGACTGTAACCACCTGGTCAATATAAGGAAATAGGCTTACTGTACTGATGTTTACAAGTGCATATCTGGTCTATGAAAATTAGGTCAACTTAAGGAGATGGTCAATGTAGGGAGGTGGCCTACTATGGAGGTTTTATTTTCTCCTTCCTCCCAACCTAGAGATAATGAAAAAAAGTTATGTAGTGATGGATGACAAAGATAGATTTCTTTTTTCCCCCCTCACAAATTTTATGGGTAAAAAAATGGAAAGTTTTCATAGTGTATTTTCTAAGAACTAACCAAAGGGAAAATTTTTACATAAAGCAGTTTTTAGTACCAGGTAGAAATGATTCTTTCATACTAGAGCCAGCTAAATTTTTGAGGTTGTATAACTTTTAAGTGGAAGACAATTAAGGATTTTTGTCTGTAGATAGGTTACTGTCATTTTCTTTCTTTTATTTTTTGTAGAGACAAGGTCTTTGCTGTGTTGTTCATGCTGTTTTCAAACTTCCGGCCTCAAGTGATCCTCCTGCCTTGGTTTTCCATAGTGTTAGGATTACAGGTGTGAGCCACTGTGCCCAGCCAACCATTTTCTTTTATTCCCTTTCTTTTAAAAAAAATACATATTTGCTTTTATTTTCATTTTTATTTCAAAATATTACAGGGATACAAATGTTTTGGTTACATGAATTACATTTGTATGGTTTGAGTCAAAGTTATATGTGTACCCATCACCTGAATAATATGCATTGTATGTGTTAGGTGTGTGTGAATTTGCCCCTCCCATCCTGTCCCCTCTCATCTGCTTGCTTTCCACTGAGTTTTACCAGCAAACATGCACATTGGTGTTGATTGATTATTTCCAGTTTAATAGTGAGTACATGTGGTGTTTGTTTTTCTGTTCTTGTCATACTTCATTAGAAGAGTGGTCTCCATTTCCCTCCATGTTGTTACAAAAGGTATTAGTTCATGATTTTTTTTTTTAATGGCTGAGAGTATTATATGTTATACATATACCACATTTTGTTAATCCATTCACACTCATGTACTAATGGGCACTTGGGTACTTTGCAATTATGAGTTGTGCTGGAAAAAGAAGAGCATGCTTGTCCTTTGGGTAAAATGACTTGTTTTCCTTTGGGTAAATACCCAGTAGTGGGATTGCTAGATCAAATGGTAGGTCTACTTTTAGTTCTTTTGGGTATCTCCATATGACTTTCTATAGACGTTGTACAATTTGCAGTCCACCAACAGTGTATAAGAGTTCTTTCTTTCTGCATCCACACCAGCATTTGGGATTTTTTGATAAAAGCCATTCTCACTGGAGTGAGATAAACACCTTATTGTGGTTTTGATTTGCGTTTTCCTGATGATTAGAGATGTGGAACATTTTTTTCATACATTTAATAGCCAATCTTATTTTGAAAAGTTTCTATTCATGCCTAATTTGCTTGAGTTCTTTATAGATTCTTGTTATCAGGTCTTTGTTGGGTATATCACATGCAAGTTATTTTCTCGCATTCTTTAGGTTGTCTATTTGCTCTATTGATTATTTCCTTGGCTGTGCAGAAGCTTTTTAATCAGGTCCCATTTGTTAATTTCTATTGTTGCTGTGATTGTTTTGGGGGTTGTCTTCATAAATTCTTTGCCTGAGCAATGTTTTAAAAGTTTTTGCAGGTGGCACCTGTGGCTCAGTGAGTAGGGTGCTGGTCCTATATACTGAGGGCAGTGGGTTCAAACACAGATCCAGCCAAAATGGAATGAAGGAAAAAAAAAAAGTTTTTGTATCATTTTCTTAAGAGCACAGTTATTTAGTTCTTCAGCACATTGGCTTCCCCATATTAATTATGTACCATATATACTTTTTGTCACTCTTTTTAATGTGAAAAACAACATACTGTAGGTTTTGTTAGAAAAATAATATATACTTATAATTAGGGGCACAAGGAAACTTTTGGAGATTTTGGATGTATGTGTGGTAATGGTTTCATGAGAGTATATGTATATATCTCATAATTTAGTAGATTATTTATAATACTATAAATACAGATGCAGTTTATTGTATGACAAATATAACTTGATAAAACTTAAAAATTTTTGTTGTTAATTTGATGATGTCAAAATTTTTTTTATATAATATGCATTACCATGACTATTTGTGAAGTTGAGCATTTTTATTGTATTAGCTGTTTGTATGTGATCTTCTATGAATTGTTCAGTTATATCCTTTGCCTCTTTTTTCTCTTGGGTGTGTGTGTATGAGAGACAGAGAAACTTATCAGTTTGTATAATCCACTCTGGTACTCACTAGTGGTAATAGCCCAGTATCTGTCTTACTTGTTGTTAATATTTTCTCCTAGTTGATTTTTCTTCTGACTTTAAAGTCCATTTCTCTTCTTCTCTTTCTTTTTCCCTCCTCTTCTGCCTTCTCTACCATTTCCAAACAAAGAGTGGCCCAAGATTTTACAGACTTGTGTACCTTCAGTAAAACAATAACTTTTCTTCTTATGGAATAAAATGAGAGGTTGGGAAATCATTGGTTGAGAAGAGAGGGTGGTGAGGGCTTTTTTTTTTTTTCTTTTTGGAAACAGTCTCATTTTATTGCCCTGGGGTAGAATGCTGTGACTTCATAGATCACAATAACCTTCAAACTCTTGAGCACAAGCAATCCTCTTGCCTCAGCCTCCTGAGTGCCTGGGACTACAGGTGCCAGCTACAACACCTGGCTAGTTTTAGAGATGAGGTCTTGTTCTTACACATGCTGGGCTCTTGCTCAGGCTGGTCTTGAATTCCTAACCTCATGCAGGCCACCTGCCTGGGTTTCACAGAGTGCTAGGATGACACACGTGAGGCACTGCGCTCAGCCTGTGAAGGCTTTGTAAAATCAGTAATACAAGAATTAAACTGTTCTTTTGTATCTCAACTTGAAGACAGAAGTGAAAGAGAGGCGATGAGGGCCAAAATGACCCCTAACAGTTTACCACAATTACTGTACATTCTTTATTGATATTTCAGGTGTCATTCTGGATCCCAGATAAGCATCTGGGAATGGATGCTATATGGAGGAATATTCTACTATGTTGTTAGCCTTACATGGTAGTAGTATTTCTTTTTGGTTTAGAAAGTGTTTATCTAGTTTTTTTTGAGACAGAGCCTCAAGCTGTCACCCTGGATAGAGCGCTGTGGCATCACAGCTCACAGCAACCTCCAACTCCTGGGCTCAAACGATTCTCCTTTCTCTGCCTCCCAAGTAGCTGGGACTACAGGCACCCGCCACAATGCCCGGCCATTTTTTGGTTGCAGCTGTCATTGTTTGGCGGGCCCGGGCGGGATTTGAACCCGCCAGCTCAGGTGTACGTGGCTGACGCCCTAGCCGATTGAGCCACAGGCGCCGAGCCTTTTATCTAGAATTTTGAAAGAAAGCAAAGTTTTTTGTTTGTTTGCTTGTTTACCTGGTAACCAAGACTTAACTAAATATTTTCCCTGATATTGAAAATTTAATTTTTTGAATAACATACTTTCTTCTGGAATCAATGTCCTAAAATCTGGAGGTCTATGTTGTCTGGTTTTAAAATTTTAATTTGTAATGTTATTCTACCAATTTGCTGTGAATTGTAATTTTAAGGAAATTAATTTGTTTCCCATTGTTTTTTTCTTAAGATTTGGTAAAGAATTACCGAGTATCTTAAAATACTAATGGTCCAAACTAATTTCAACTCTTACAGTTTATCTTGTGTAAGAAATTTTCTGGCATTTTTTCTTTTAAACCAGGTTCCTTTAAACTTGGTTTAAAGGAAAAAATTTTAGTCGTTTGACATCTAGTTCTCTAATGTTATTGTGAGCCTGTCCAGTAACCACAATATTGACATAAGTCAAGAAGGTATGTATGTCTACCTACGTATATCTCTGTGTATATGTATAATAACATTTTCTCCAATCCTGGGGCAGTAAGTGTTCTGTTTTACCTGTATAGTGAGAGAATATTCAGAGAATTTTCTATATACTCACCCTGAAAAATAATTATGTAACGGGGATTGAAACTCACTTTTTCTCTTCCTTTTCTTTTTTTCATGGTTTGTTTTAGGGTAACCAGGAGCCTACAACAACTCCTGACGCAATGGTTCAGCCTTTTACTACCATCCCATTTCCACCGCCTCCACAGAATGGAATTCCCACAGAGTATGGAGTGCCACACACTCAGGACTATGCCGGCCAGACCAGTGAGCATAACCTGACACTCTACGGAAGTACACAAGCCCATGGAGAGCAGAGCAGCAACTCACCCAGCACACAAAATGGATCTCTTACGGTATGTGAATGAAGGGGTGGAAAATGGAAGGATGCATATCAATCATATCGAAAGTTTCACCTTGGCTTGGCGCCTGTGGCTCAGCGGGCTAAGGCACCAGCGGTGTAAACCTGAGCTGGCGGTTCAATCCAGCCTGGGCCCGCCAACCAACAATGACGGCTGCAAACAAAAATAGCCGGGCATTGTGGCGGGTGCCTGTAGTCCCAGCTACTTGGGAGGCAGAGGCAGGAGACTCGCTTGAGCCCAGGAACTGGAGGTTGCTGTGAGCTGTAATGCCACGACACTCTACCCAGGGTGACAGCTTGAGGCTCTGTCTCAAAAAAAAGAGAAAGTTTCACCTTAATCTTAAGACCAGAAAGCCCTTCGAATTAATTTAACATTTACATTTCATTACATAGCATTAATGTAATTTCAGTCCCACTCCAAGCATTGTAATTAGAAGATACAATTTAATACTGAAACTCACAGTCACTGTCCAGGAGCTTTTTTTTTAAGAGACAGAGTCTCACTTTGTTGCCTCGGTAGAGTGCTGTGGCATCACAGCTTACAGCAACCTCTAGCTTTTGGGCTTAGGCGATTCTCTTGCCTCAGCCTCCCAAGTAGCTAGGACCGCAGGCGTCCGCCACAATGCCCGGCTATCCAGGAGCTTTTAGTCTAGAGAAGAGACAGACAATGTAACAGTGTAAGTGTAGTGATGAAAGTAAATTCAAGAGGATTTTCAGATTCACTAATAACCTTCATTTTGCAAAATTTTATGGTCTCTGCTTCCTCCTTGCATGCTTAGTCTCTTGGCTTTTGTACTCTCCCTATTTTCCTACTAAGCACTGAGTGTTTGGCTGGTTGCTTCTCTGTTCAACTTTTAAATGGTACAGTACTCCAAGTTTGGGTCCTTTTTCTCTTTATATTCTCCTATATATGATTATATTATCAGACTCACTTAGTTGCTCAAGCAAAACCCTAGAAATCATTCATTCTTTATTTTCGTCATGTCTACATCTAATCTATTAGTAAGTCTTGACATTTGTAGCTGTAAAATTTACTACTTTAGCCTCTTCTCTACCTCTTAATACTATGGATGGAAAAAATTGACTTTCCTGCTAGATTACTTGGGTTTGAGTACCAATACAACCTCTCCTAAGCTGTATGACTTTAGGCTAGTTATTTAATCTTTCTCTGCGTTGGTTTGCTGTAAAATGAAGATAATGGTACCTACCTCAAGAGGCTGTTAGGAGATTTTAGAAATTTTAATTTCTGTAAGGTGTTTGTCACCATCATTACCATTCTAGTCTAAACCTCATTGCTTTCTTATTTCCTATATTACATGTACCACTGCTTGACTTAGTTAATCTCCCCTTAGCAGCCAAGATGGTTTTGTTTTCTAATGTAAATCATACTGTTTTTTTGCTTAACACTTTGTGTTTTTTGTTTGTTTGGTTTTGGGTTTTTTTTTTTTTAAAGACAGAGTCTCACTCTGTGGCCCTGGGTAAAGTGCTATGGCATCATCATAACTCACAGCAACCTCAAACTCTTGGGCTCAAGCCTCAAACCCTTGCTTCGGTTTTTCTATGTTTAGTAGAGATGGGAGTCCCGCTCTTGCTTAAGGTGGTCTCAAACTTCTGAGTTTAAACAATCCACTGGCTGTGGCCTCCGAGAGTGCTAGGATTATGGGTGTGAGCCACCATGCCTGATATCCTGCTTAACTCTTAACTAGTTCCCTAACACAAACTCTATTATTTGATTTAGTGGTTCCTAACCTCAGCCTACCTTTTTATTTTATTTTATTTTATTTTTTAGAGACAGAGTCTCACTTTATCGCATTCGGTAGAGTGCAATGGCATCACAGCTCACAGCAACCTCCAATTCCTGGGCTTAGGTGATTCTCTTACCTCAGGTTCCCGAGTAGCTGGGACTACAGGTGCCCGCCACAATGCCCTACTATTTTTTGTTGCAGTTTGGCTGTGACCAGGTTCGAACCCGCCACCCTTGCTATATAGGGCCGGCAACCTACCCACTGAACCACAGGCGCCACCCCCAGCCTACCTCTTTAACATTATATCTTACTACTAACTTGCTAAAGTAAAGGAAATATCATAAATTACCAAGAGGTATATATCAACAACATATGAAATTATATTGTCTATGGGATTGTGTGGCATATTTCTAGGTAGATTTAGAAGATAGAAATGTTTATACTCTGCATAGAAAGAACACTTGTCTTTAGTTTTTAGATTTATTTTTTCCTTTCCTTTATCTGATTATCAGAAGGAGAAATTTATTCCAACTTTAAGCCACTTGGTAATGTTTACTTTCAAATAAAGCCATTTTTTAATTTTGGGGATAGGCTCTGTCGCTTAGGCTGGAGTGCCATGGGGCAATCATAGTTCACTGCAGCCTTGAACTCCTGGGGTCAAGTAATGATGCCTCCTCAGCCTCCTGAGTAGCTAGAACTAAAAGCACACACTGCCACACCTAGCTTCTTACCACTGTTACCCAGGCTGATCTCAAACTCCTGGCCTTAAGCAGTCCTTCTACCTCAGCCTCTCAAAATGCTAGAATTATGGGCATGAACCACTATGCCCGGCCCCAAATTAAGTCTGAAGAGTAGACGTTTCTGTTCCATGAAGACTGATTCAATCTGTAAATGCTGCCAATGTTTTAAAATTAGATACTGAACCACAAAGAAATCTCTTCTTTCCTTGAAAGTATGTTATTTTTTCAGTGTTAATTATATGTAAATACATAATTTTGTGTTTCGTAAATAAATGGACTAACAATAGATGATTTATTTGAAGAGTCTAGGCATGATAGGTAACAAATGAGGCTTTCCAAAGAATTAGTTGCTAGAATATATAAGCTGTAATTCCAGGTAACTTTCAAATAATCATGAATTCACAGACCTATCAAAACAACTATTTCAACTAAAGAAATGAAAAAGAAGAAATAAACATTTGAGTCTTTTCAAGGTATTTTAATTACTAAAATTATTTCCATACTAATGTTTACTTTCAAATAAACTTTTTTTTTTTTTTTTTGTAGAAACAATCTCACCTTATTGCCCTCAGTAGAGTGCCATGGTGTCACCCAGCTCACAGCAACCTCCAACTCCCGGGCTTAGGCGATTCTCTTGCCTCAGCCTCCCGGGTAGCTCGGACTACAGGCAGCTGGGACTAC
>CAUYON010064306.1:0-56476 GCA_963573935.1 Arctocebus calabarensis | reverse complement strand
AGACAGAGTCTCACTTTATCGCCCTGGGTAGAGTGCCGTGGCGTCACACTGCTCACAGCAACCTCCAGCTCTTGGGCTTAAGCGATTCTCTTGCCTCAGCCTCCCGAGTAGCTGGGACTACAGGCGCCCGCCACAGAGCCCGGCTATTTACACGAATTTTTATGCCAACACATGCACACACATACACAAAGGGTGACAAAAAAGTGTATACACATTTTAAGAAAAAAAATATTGCATTAAATTTGTCATACTCGATTCACATTTGACTTCTGTAATTACAAGAGACACAAGATAGCAATACACAAAATAACAAATATTATTGGCATATATTGAGTATTACAATTTTTTTTTTTTGTTTGAGACAGAGTCCCAAGCTGTTGCCCCGGGCAGAGTGCTGTAGCATCACAGCTCACAGCAACCTCAAACTCTTGGGTTTAAGCAATTCTCTTGCCTCAGCCTCTCAAGTAGCTGGGACTACAGACCCCTGCCACAACACCCAGATATTTTTTGTTGCAGTTGTCATTATTGTTTAGCTGGCCTGGGCAGGTTTTGAACCCACCAGCCTCGGTGTACATGGCTAGCTCTGTAACCACTGTGCTACAGGTGCCAAGCCAAGTATTACAATTATAATTCAGTATTATTATTATTTTTTTTTGAAACAGAGCCTCAAAGTGTCGCCCTGGGTAGAGTGCTGTAGCATCACAGCTCACAGCAACCTCCAACTCCTGGGCTCAGGAGATTCTCCTGCCTCGGCTTCCCAAGTGGCTGGGACTACAGGTGCCCGCCACAACACCCAGCTATTTTTTTGCTGCAGCCATCATTGTTTGGTGGGCCCGGGCTGGATTCGAACCTACCAGCTCAGGTGTATGTGGCTGGCACCTTAGCTCCTTGAACCACAGGCGCAGAGCCAGTATTTTTTTTTTCCTTAAAATGTGTATACACTTTTTTGTCACCCTCTGTGTGTGTGTGTATACACAATATTTTCTTTATTCACCTGTGAGTTGAAGGGCACTTAGGTTGATTTCACGTCTTTGCAATTGTCAATTATGCTGTGATAAACTTTTGAATCTAAGCGTCTTTTTTGAAAATTATTTTTCTTTATCCATTTGTTTATAAGAATTTTCCAAAAGTTACTTTAGATATATACCTCAGGATCTCCTGAAAATTTACTCATTCTAGTAAGTCTACCAAAATAAATATTTGTTTTGGAAGAATATTATCTTTTGAGATTTAATTCTGGGAGCAAACAGTACTGTTGACAACAGCTTCATATATGTAATGGTGAGCGGCCAGACTGACTCAAGTCTTCTCAATGCAGTTCCTTCAGTTAGTCTATCTGTCTTTGGTTCAGTTAATTATATGTTTATTTTTATTATTTTTTTTTTCTTTTCATGTCAGACGGGTAATGTGCCGATGTTGTAACAAAATTGGTGAGAGGCAAGTCTCATACATGCACATGAAAATCCAATCATTGCTCTTATGAACTACAAAAGGATCCAATTAATTATATTTTTAGTTTATAAAATGTGTTTTTCACTTCTAAGAGCTCTCCTTTTTTTTTTTTTTTTTTTTAGAAACAGAGTCTCACTTTGTCTCCCTGGGTAGAGTGCTGTGGCGTTACAGGTCACAGCAACCTCCAGCTCCTGGGCTTAGGCGATTCTCCTGCCTCAATCTCCCAACACTTCTATGAACTCTTTTTTGTGTGTTTTTGTAGAGACAGAGTCTCACTTTATCACCCTTGGTAGAGTGCCATGGCGTCACACAGCTCACAGCAACCTCCAAGTCCTGGGCTTAAGCGATTCTCTTGCCTCAGCCTCCCAAGGAGCTGGGACTACAGGCGCCCTTCACAACACCCGGCTGTTTTCCTGTGTTGCAGTTCGGCCAAGGCCAGGTTTGAACTCGCCACCCTCAGTACATGGGGCCAGCACCCTACTCCATGAGCCACAGGCACCGCCCCTTCTATAAACTCTTTTCCCAGATTGCTCATATTTCTTGGAAGACCACCTTAGATTATGAATGCAAGTTTTCATCAAATTTCACTCAGAACATGAATTAGACTTTTTGGGGGGAGAGCGGGGTAGGTTGGTTTGTTTTTTACCTGTTTTTTAACTTCAAGTTTAATGAGAGATACTTTTCTCTGAATATACAATCTCTTTGCTACTGCCCCACTTGCCTTGAAATACTGAGGGTTTTGCTTTTTGGTTGTGAATGATTTGGGTAAATAATGTTTGTTTTATTCAGACAAAAAGACTCCAAAAAGGAGAGAAAAAGGAGACTAATGTTTTTGTATTGAAAAACTTCTTGACAATTTAGAAAGTCAATTGTTTTTGTAGGATTGAGATTAAACAGTTTACAGTAGTCACAGGAAAAACAAGCCATTACACAGGAAAAGACTTTCCCAAAGGGAGTCTCAACTGATAGTAAAAAGACAGCCTTATTACTGCCTGGAAGATATTCCCCTGACTATTGTTCTATATAATAGGCTGACCCTCCTTCCTTGAGTAACTAATTTATTCTATGAAAAATACCGTGCTTTCCCTTTTTAGAGGAGGAAAGATTTTTTTTCCTCACCCACAGCTAAGTTCATGACTGAGGCACCTGTGACAAAGCATGGATTAACAAAAGAAAGGTAGACAAATTCTCTTACTAGAAGCTTTATGTGACACAGGAGCCCTCACACGGAAGCGCATACCTGAAGAAACAGGGAAACCTGTGTACTTTTATTCAGGTTTAATTAAATGTGGACAGTCTTGGGAAAAGTATGATCAGTGTCAGGGCTTAGAACACAGTGCCCCCAAATACAGCCCCTTGAGCATCTATAATCCATGAACAGCAGTATACTCAATATTTTAAGCTAAATAAAATCGGGAAAACTGCAGAAGAGAGAATTTCTCTCTGACCTTCTCCTGGCCCCCTTTTTCCTGAAGCAGGCCATGGAAACTGAAATTCTCCTTTGAAACAGGCCTTAAACCCCACGAAGGTCACTCTGCAATCTTCTCCCTCTCTTCTTCCCTGATGACTCTCGTATGGTGGGTATCTTTCCCGACCCTTGGAAGGAAGACCTATCACACAGAGACAAAGAAAAGAATCTGAGCAAATCATATTTGCTAAATTCACCCCTGCTTAGTACTATTAGATTATAACCTTTTGTCACCCAGTTATACTTCTGCTTAATTGTCATAAAAATGCACGATTCTCCCTGGGTCTTTGGGTCTTCATTTCAGAAGGATCCCTCATTGTGTAAAACATGTATATTTTTGTTAATTTGTCTTTTGTTACGGGGGTCTTAGTCATGAAACTTGTGATAGGTGAGGGAAAGATACTATATTTTCTCCCCTACATTGTACAAGGGGATATGATCTGACAGCAATAAAGTGGGGGGAACTTAGCAGGACCTGTTTGTTCAGATTCTTCTTGGTGTCTCCATGTTTTTAGAGATAAGGAGGTTTCTTCCCTCTTAAATGAGAGTCTATGCTCTGTTTCAGAGGAGAAAGGCAAGGAAATCATGAAAAGCAGGTCTTCCTGCTTTTGCTGTTTTCTCAAATACCAAGTTGCCATATTTGGGGGTAGCCTGCCCTGAGCCTCAACTCTCTTCTTTCCAAGCATAGCATTACAGAAATGGAAGACTGATGAATATTGAGATAAGATCCACATTACTACTTTGCAACAAGTTTACAAAAACTTAATAAAATGTTTATGGCAGACAGGACAAAGAGGAGAAACGCATGCATTTACTCTCCATTGAGATCTCTTACATTTTGACGTGTTCGACAGTGAGTGCTACAGAGGCCTCTGCCGGTAACGGTGCCTCCCAAGCCTCAGTACTAAGAAACTGACTAACTCCACCACGCTGTCCAGAAGCTTGAGGCCACGTCCATGGGAGGACCCCAGCACTACTTAAAGGGCGAGCCTGCGGAAGCTCAGTGTTGCTAGGAGAATTTACTTTTTTTTTTTTCTTTTTCTGAGAATTTACCTTTGATGCCAGTCAAAGCTTGGTGATAGAGTAGCCTCTGAATTCCTCTTAGAATGGTTGCTTGAGAAACCTTGCAGTGTTAAATCTTTTCTCCATCCCTTAAGAAGTGAATCTAGGGTGGCGCCTGTGGCTCAAAGGAGTAGGGTGCCGGCCCCATATACCGGCCAACAACTGCAAAAAAAAAAGAACTGTTTCTTTGATGAAAACCTTTAGACAGCTAACACTTGCTTTCTCTCCTAATTGTTGAGGAAGGATCAGGGACAGCTTAGCTGAGTGCTTTGCTTCAACTTGCAGTAATAAAAATAGGAGAAGGTTATCTCTCCTCTGGACAAATGCCAATTCACAAATCCAGATGGCCTAGTCACGATGACTAACCTTCCTCAGAACCATTCAGTGCTTCTTCCTTAGCACACCCGGCCTTTAACTAGAATCTACAGAGAACTCAAATTAAGCATAAGAAAAGAATAAACAACCCCATTTCTTTGTGAGCAAGAGACTTGAACAGAAACGTCTCTGAAGATGACAGGGGAATGGCCAACAAACACATGAAAAAATGCTCATCTTCTTTAATCATCAGAGAAATGCAAATCAAAACCACTTTCAGATACCATCTAACTCCAGTAAGATTAGCTCACATCACAAAATCCCAAAACTGCAGGTGTTGGTATGGATGTGGAAAGAAAGGAACACATCTACCCTGCTGATGGGATTACAAACTCATATAGCCTTTTTCAAAAGAAGTATGGAGAATTCTTAAGGAACTGAGAGTTGACCTATTGTTTGATCCTGCAATTCCATTACTAGGTATCTACCCAGAAGAACAAAAATCATTTTACCACAAAGACATTCACACCAGAATGTTTATTGCAGCCCAATTCATAATTGCCAAGTCATAGAAGCAGCCGAAATGTTCATCAACCCATGAATGGATTAAAAAATTGTGGTATATGTACCCTATGGAATACTATACAGCCATAAAAAGACAGAGACTTTACATCTTTTATGTTTACCTGGAGGGAGCTGGAACATATTATTTTTAGTAAAAAAAGAAGTATCCAATGTACTCAATATTATTATGAAACCAATATATAATCGTACGAATGATAAAACACAAATATAGTCCAGAAAGAAGGAGGAGGGAAAAGAGAGAGGGGAGAAGAGTGGGGAGGGTGAGTAGAGGGAGGGTATTTGGTAGGATCTCACCTAATGTGCAAGGGTTCATTTCAAAACAACTAAGAGTATCTTATAAATGTCTTATCACAAAAAATAAGTAAGTGAAGTGATGGTTATGTTAATCAGTTTGAGTTAAGCATTCCATATTGTATATTAAATCATCACATTGTACCCTATAAATGTATACAGCTATGATTTCATAACAAGTTAAAAAAAAAAAAAGAAAAGAAAAGTACAAGGGCAGAGCCTGTGGCTCAAAGGAGTAAGGCGCCGGCCCCATATACCAGAGGTGGCGGGTTCAAACCCAGCCCAAGCCAAAAACTGCAAAAAAAAGAAAAAAGAAAAGTACAAACAGCGTGAACTAAGCCATGTAAATCTTATATAGAAAGAAGGGGGAGCAGAAAGAGGAATTAAAAAAAAAAAAGAAAGAAAGTCTTCAGCTGTTTGTTTAGAGGAAGTTGAGTGCCTCTTCCCTACTGCAAAAGTGTTACGGAGGGGACTCTCTCCTCACCACTTTACTGAGTGGGGTTTGCTGACCTTTGACAACACTGAAATGTCTCCTGCATTCTGCTAGTTTCAAAACCAGGTAAATGAGAGGAGAAAGCAGTATTTTGAGATGACTGGTCTGCCATTTTTCCTCCTTTGCCAGAAAAATAATAAATTTCCTTTTTCTTTTTCTCAGAATCCACTTGTTCTTATCCTTTCTGATCCAGCCTCCAGAACAGGTACTGAATTTTCGGTAACAGATTCTGGCGTTCCCTGGGCAGGCTCCTCGACTTCCCAGCCGGATGGCACCTGGCGAAGCATCAGGGAACAGCCTGGGCCAGCCAGAGCCTTGGGTCTGCACCAGGAGAAGCAGTTCCTTCTCGGGGTGACAGGATATGAGACAGTCTCAGCAGCTGCCAGAGCATGTTTTAGCTCGGGAGTACACTTGGTCTCTGTCTGCTCAAAGTAGATATAGCTCTCAGGACCTGAGAATTGAGGAAAAGAGAACAGATTTGGAAAGAGTCTGGGCATCAGGCCTGTTTGTTGACTAATTTCCCCATGTTGCACCCCAAGGACCCCATCTCACTCATTTGGGAGGTTTACAGACCTTCCTGCTTGGTGGCAGGGCATTTTGTTTGAATTTGTTTGGAGAGACCCATGACTTCCACCTGGGATGGAAGTCATGGGCCTTAGCCATTTAAGCCACAGGTGCCCAGACTCTCGTCTGTGTTTATTGTGAGTTCTGTTGCAATATGAAAAACGTCCATCTGAAAGTCCTTTGGGAATAATTTTGTCTGGATGATCAACTTATAGCTGTGAACCTATGTTTAGGGAGAATGGTTTTACTGTAATCTAATACAGTGCTGGAAGGCAGAAGAAATACCTGGAAGGCTATTAAATGAAATCTTGAAATGTGGCTTGAACTTGTAGACTATCTCCCAGCTAGAGTACTATAGTAAAATCTGTCAGAACTCCGTGAGGATGTGTGTAAGTGTATGTGTTTAGGTATGCTGTGCTTGTGTCTACCTGGTTCCGACTGACTGACAAAGGAGCGCTTATACGTTAATTAAACAAACCCAAATGCTTTCTTTGTTCATGTGAATTGAATAATATTTGGTAAATAAGCCAGGCTATCAAAAAAAGCATTATTGGTAAAGTAAGAGTAAAAGTATTTTGAAATTGTAAACAAACATTTTTGCCTGGATTTTACTGGACTTCCAGAAATAAGACAGAAAAAGGATGATAAGAATCATCAGCTGTAGTTGAGTGACAAAAACCTCTTCCTTTTAAAAGCTCTGGGTTTCTGCTTATGTCTAGGAAAAATCTGTGTTTTGAGATGAACAATCTGCCAATTTTCTACCTTTGGCAGCAAAGTAATTAATTTCTTCTTCTTTCTCAAAAAAAAAAGTAGCATAAATGGGTTGGATATCTCTGTGGTTTCTAGCAATGCGAAGATGAGTTTTTTCCACGTTTTATTGATTTGAGCATTGCTAGGGAAAGCAGAAGAAGAAACAATCAAACATTTAGCATATTTCAGTCTGAGAGCCCTCCCTAAACTATTACTTGTAACATAGGTGTAGAGGATGATGAAAGAAGCAGGGTAGGGTAACAGGAAAGATCATGAGTTTTGCAGCCAGAGTTGACCTTGCTTTGATGCCTCGCTCCAGTTTTTTAATTAGCTTTTAAAACCTGGGCAAGTACTAAATTTTCTTTGTCTAGGAATGATTATGCCTACAACATAGACCTGGAAAACTGACATTGAGTGAGAGAACATGTAATATATAGCACCTAGCTCATTGTAATTGTTCAACAAATAAGTAATACATGTATTTTGTATTTTTTTTTTTTTTTGAGACAGAGTCTCACTATGTTGCCCTGGGTAGAGTTCTGGGGCGTCACAGCTCACAGCAGCCTCAAACTCTTGGGCTTAAGTGATTCTCTCACCTCGGCCTCCCATGTAGCTGGGACTTCAGGTGCCCGCCACAACGCTTCGCTATTTTTGTTTTTGTTTTTGTTGTTGCAGTTGGTGGTTAGCCGCCCCTGGCTGGACTCAAACCGCCACCGGCCTCAGTGCATGTGGCTGACACCATAACCACTGTGCTACAGACTCTGAGCCAGTATTTTAGATTTTTAATCCCTGAAAAATCCCAAAGAGACGTGGATGCTCTCTGTTGTTACAATAATGCCCACGCCTACTCATGGCATCTTTCATATACCTATCTATGGGTTTTCTCTATTAGGCAATGAGCTTCTTCACAGGTATCATTTTTCCATATATCCATCTCCAGCTTTTACCAATTGAAAAGGTGGGTGTCCAATAGGTGATTATTGAGTAAACAAGTATGTGAATAACTGGGTGAATGCATAGTTACAACAAAGTGTGATTAATTCAAAATACCAAAATTATTTAATAGTTTTATAGAGGCAGAGTCAATTAATGACATCAAATTCAGTTGTGAGAGTAATGAAGGCAGCATAAGATTTTAATCTATGAATTTTTCTTATATTCAATCTGAAACAAAGACCTGGTCACTATGCTGCCTTTTAATTTTCCTAAAAGTCAGTAGTACCACAAACAGGATCTAGAGGTACAAGTGGGAAATTACCACAGAGTAGTTTTCATTTCCTGCTTTTGAGTATCTGGTTAGCCTACTTACACCCAACTTGTTAAACCTCAGCAAATGCCCATCCCACATGATTTGACTCACAGATTTTCTTTTATTCACAGGTAGTTATCTTAAAAGCAAAAGGGAAAGAGCTTTCAAATGCTTTATCTACTCAGAGACTCTCCAGAACAATGGAATATCATTCTGAGTTAGAAAATTTGGATGAAGATGGATATACTCAATTACGCTTCAGCTCTCGAGGCATCACCAGGAAAGCTGTGGTCTCAAAGAAAGGTATTTTTTTAAAATGTATTTCTGTCTTTATCATTTTCATTTTCAACTAAAATGCCAAGTGGAGAAAATGTGAGAGGCTTGCAATTTGTAGAGCTATTATTGTTACTATGTATATTTTTAAAGGTTTTCTGAAGTCATTGAAGATAATTTGAATGTACTTTAAGCCTTTTTTTTTCATGGAAACTCTTTAGTGATCAATTATTAGCATTTAAATTACATATGTATGGTGACTGAAAATACAGTTTCTCTGTTCTGTAGAAATAGACACCTCATTAGTGAGAAGCTAGTGCTAAGTGTGATGATGATATACAAGGATGAATGAATATCTATAGGAGTCATTTGTTTGATAAAAGGGGTAGATTATAGAATGGAGGCCAAGGAAACTTAAAAAAAGTATACACGAACAACATGTAATATTATGGTAAGAGTTGGATCTAGATTTTTTTAAAGAGAGTTTTTGGTGTGCCAGTGAAGAAAAATATATGCATGAGATGAAAAAAAATCCCACTGGCTCGGCGCCTGTGGCTCAACGGGCTAAGGCGCCAGCCATGTACACCTGAGCTGGCGGGTTCGAATCCAGCCCGGGCCTGCCAAACAACAATTGTGGCTGCAACCAAAAAAATGGCCAGGTGTTGTGGCAGGCACCTGTAGTCCCAGCTACTTGGGAGGCGGAGGCAAGAGACTCGCTTGAGCCCAGGAATTGGAGACTGCTGTGAGCTGTGATGCCACAGCACTCTATCCAGGGTGACAGCTTGAGGCTCTGTCTCAAAAAAAAAAAAAAAAAAAGAAAGAAAGAAAAAAAATCCCACTATCAAGGTGTGCATCTTAAACAGAGATGTAAAAGGAATTAAATATAGAGCGGGCCATTAAAAGATCTCTGACTTTATAGATGGTTTAGTCTCCTTTATGATTCTCCCATGTGACAATACTATGAAATGCCTTTACTGTTCATTCTCAGCAAAAAGCAGAGATATGCTCTCTTTGTGTGGTATTAATATAAAACCAGTTCCCTATTATCTTTGAGTGAGAAGTTATGAGCTTTTTCATCAGAATTTGCTTTCTTCTGCTTTCTGGTTTTTCCATATTGCACAATTATTTTCTTCTTACCACTTATGCAATTCTTTTCTTGGGCAACCTATTGGGGAAGGATGGAAAAATCGGATGAGGCAAGAGGTCAGGAGGTATGTGTGTTTGTGCATGTGTGTGGGAGACAGGATTCTGTAACAATAAACCTGAGGTGTGCTAGTCATCTCTAAACTGGGTGCTTTTATAGGTACAAGCTCATTTAATTCCTACAATAATCCTTTAAGCTATTATTGCCCCAATTTTCCAAAGAGAAGTTTTAAAAAAGCAGAAGAAGTAATTTGCCTTGGGTCATGTGACAAATAAATAAAAAGGGAAGATTATCCTTAGTAATTAGTGCTATTTCCCCTGCCTTAAGATGTTTACTCTAAGAATGAGTAAGATTTCAGAGATCCTTGCAGTGTCAAAACCTATAGACATCAATGTGAAGCTAAGATTAGGAGGATACAGATGTCAAGGTAATGTGCCAAAATTACAGTTCCAGCAACTGAAGAAGAAGTACCTGATAGGTGGGAAAAGATCAGATTAATCCTTGATGACTAAGTCATCTAGGCCCTAGGGTTAACAATTCCCTTTAGAATTGGCCGGATTTTGAGAAACTATTGAATTAAAGTGCCCCACAATCCATCACTCTCTTTCTGCAACTTCTGCCCCTGGCTCCTTAGGAACACGTGCTGCCTCTACTCCATGGCGTCTCATCGCCGTGACTTTGGGAATCCTGTGTTTGATGATACTGGTGGTAGCTGTGGTCCTGGGTACCATGGGTAAGTATCGTTGGGGGAGACTAACAACAACAACAACAGATGTTTAGTGAGAATTTATCATGTTCCAGGTACTCTTTTAAGGGCTTGCCATACATAATCTAATTTAATAGGCACATAAACTATATTGAATAGGTGGTATTAATTCTCATTTACATATAAAGGAAGTAAGTTACTGGGAGTTTTTATTTTATTTTTCCAGGGTTATCCAATAGTTGGTGGTGGGACCATGATTGGAAAAATCTGAAACTCTTATATTACTTTACTACCGTTCTCTTTTTTTTTTTTTTTTGAGATGGAGTCTCACTTTGACACACCTTTAGTAGTGCTCTGGCTGCTGTGGCATCACACAACATCAAACTCTCAAGTGATTCTCTTGCCACATCCTCCCGAGTGACTGTGTAAAAATCTGATACTCTTGTATTACTTTACTACCGTTCTCTTTTTTTTTTTTTTTTTTGAGACAGAGTCTCACTTTGACACACCTTCAGTAGTGCTGTGGTGTCATAGCTCACACAACATCAAACTCTCAAGTGATTCTCTTGCCACACCCTCCCAAGTAGCTGGGACTACAGGAGCCCACCACAGCGTCTGGCTTTTCTATTTTTAGAGACGGGGTCTTGCTCTTCCTCAGGCTGGTCTTAAACGTATGAGCTCAAGCAATCTACCCTCTTTGGCCTCCCAAAGTGCTAGGTTTACAGGCCTGAGCCACCACGTTCAGCCTTTATTACCGTTCTTGAATAGCCGGTTTCAAAACTGTGGAATTCAAAGAATAAATTAATGGAAAAAACCCGTGGAGCTGAAGAATGAAGTAAAATATCGTGCTATATTTCTGACAAAATAAAGTCACTAAAGAGACCATAAGCTATTTTTATGAGTATCATCATTGAAGAAAACTGTTTTAGCCTTGATTTTTAATACTCCTTTGAATATACCAGAAATTCCCTGAGGCACTCACTAAGTAGATATTTTGTGATGGATGAATATCATTCCTGAGATTTCATACCTTATGCATTTTGTTATCAATAAAATAATATTGTGCCTCAGAGAGTCCTCATGATATTCCTTAATTAGTCAACTGAATATATTCTATGTTATAGGTACGGGGCAAGTTCTCAAAGAGCTCTCATTTTTGCATAACAGAAGAAAAATGGAAGATTTATTACGATTTTAGATCTTCCATGGTTGCAGCTGCCCCTGCCACTTGCCTCCTGTTGCCTTCATCATTCTATTTCCTCTTCTCTATCTGCTTCCTTTTTCTCATTTTTACTACATCTCTTTTATTGAAGTTATTTATATCGTTCCATCTATATGTATATTCTATCTATGTATCTATCATCTTTACTTCTCCACCAGCAATATATCATCTATCATTAATCAAGAATGTATCCTCTATATTTCAATAATATATGAGTTTGGAGATTTCAATTTTCAAACATAGCAGAATGACTATTTTTTTTTCCTGTCACAATTACTGTTGTTGGCATATGAAGCTATTTGGAGATCCAATTCAGAGAACAACTCATTGAAGAATGACAACTCTCTACCAAGAAATAAAGAGAACCACAGTCATCCCACACAATCATCTTTAGAAGAGAGTGTGGCTCCTACCAAGGCTCTCAAAACCACAGGCAAGGGCGTGGTTAAGGCATAATGGAATCTTGATTCAAGAGGGTTAATTGTTAAGGCCTGGGGTAGTGGTGTGAAGACAGTATGCCTAGACTCAAAGGAATGCACACTTACCAGTATTATTTTAGTGTAATGTGTCCCTGATATATAGACAAGGCAACATCATAAATGCCTCATGTACTTGAATGAACAGTTCTAAATTGGACTGTTTTTTTAAATCAGTAACTGATTTATCACGGGCTATGTGCTTATACCTACGTAAGATTATATGATCTGATGCAAATGGAAAAAAATGTATCGTCTCCCCTTAAGGAAATGGCATTTCAAAAGTGATACAGGCTCAGTGCAGTGGCTCACGCCTATAATCCTAGCACTCTGGGAGGCTGAGGCAGGTGGATTGCCTGAGCTCACAGGTTTGAGACCAGCCTGAGCAAGAGCGAGACCCCTGTCTCAAAAAAAAAAAAAAATAGCCAGACATTGTGGTAGGCACCTGTAGTCCCAGCTACTTGGGAAGCTGTGGCAAAAGAATCACTTGAGCCTAGACGTTTGAGGTTGCCGTGAGCTGTGATACCAAGGCACTCTACCAAGGGTGACAGAGTGAGACTCTGTCTCAAAAAAGAAAAAAGTGATATAATTAAAATAAAAAATAGAACATTAGAAAGGAAGAATGACAGGGAAAGAAAGGAAAATGTTGCAAAGAATAAAGAAGCTGGAACAAAAACATACGAAAGGGATAGACCTAATATATATATTCCTGAAAACTCATTAAATTTGTCTCCAGATAATTCATTGATTTAGTTACAATGTTACATGTAATTGACCTTTGCTTCTAATTCCATCGTAATTAACCGTGACTTAATATTTTCATTCCAATTTTATATCTTTGAACCTACACTTTTTCATTATTTTTAATCAAGTAGCTAATAATATATGACAGTGGTGTTCTATAATGTGAATAATTGTCCTTATACTTTTCTTATTTTTAAAGTCTTATTCTGAAATGGATCTCACATTATAAAATAAGTCACTTGAAATTCTAGTGTATCTTAATGATTGATTTTGAGTGAAGTGATTTTAAAGTTATCATAGAGAAAGGTAGTTCTGGGCAGATTTGAAGGAATGAAAGACAAGTCAAGAAGAAAAAGATAGGGTTGAGCACGGAGGCTCGCACCTATAGTCCGAACACTTTGAGAGGTAGGAGAGTTGCTTAAGGCTGGGAATTCTTGACAGCTTGGGCAATAGCAAGACCCTATCTGTCCAAAAAAAAAATGAAGAAGGAGGAGGAAGAGGAGGAAGAAGAAGAAAGAAGAAAGCTTGTAGTCCCAGCTACTGTGGAGGCTGAGGCTTAAGAGGTGTTAAGCCCAGGAGTTTTTAAATTGCAATGACTTGGCCAGGTGTTGTGGCAGGCACCTGTAGTCTCAGCTTATTGGGAGGTTGAGGCAAAAGAATCACTTAAGCCCAAGAATTGGAGGTTGCTGTGAGCTGTAATGCCACCGCACTCTACTGAGGGTGACATAGTGAGACTCTGTCTCAAAACAATAAAAAATAAATAAAATTGCAGTGAGCTGTGGTGCACTCTAACTTGGGCAAAAGAGATAGACCACATTGGAAAAACATAAAAAATGGAGAAGAAGAAGAAAGAATAAAAGGATAGTTGGCTCTCTAAAACAATGTTTATAGTTAATCACTTTTAAATTTAAGCTTTAAATAGAGAGAGTTGAATGTATTCTATTCTATAAAATCATAACCCTACAGTTTGAATTAAGAGGAAATCTAATAATGGCAACTCACTGATTATTTATTAAGTGTTCTTAAGATGAATGGAGCTTGCACCAAAAGAATGAATTGGTATGCTACGAACCTCATGATTCTTATCTTTTATTTCCAGTAGTTCCAGGAGTCCCTTCCAGCTCTTGTCCCCCTAATTGGATTTTACATGAGGAGAGCTGTTATCTATTTAGAGCATCACTAGAGTCCTGGGAAAGCAGTAAAATACAGTGCTCTCAACTGAGCTCAAATCTCGTAAAGATAGACAACCCAAAAGAATTGGTAAGTGTAAACTTCATTTATAACTGTGGTTTGTATCGAGGAAAAAAATAGAGGGAGATTCCAGGTAATGACAATTTTCCCTAAGAGAAATTTATTTTAAAATCTAATAATAGTAATAATAATGATGATGATGATAGCATGCATTAAGCAAGTAAAGTATAAAGTGTATGGTATATGCTTTTATTTTTTAATTAATGTAAGAGATAAACTTTAAAACAAATCCTTCATTTTTTATTCTATTTATTTATTTATTTTTGAGACAGAGTCTCACTCTGTGCCCTGGGGTTGAGTGCGACGGTCTCATACCTCACAGCAACCTCAAACTCTAGGGCTCAAGTGATCTTCTTGTCTCAGCCTCCTAAGTAGCTAGGACTACAGGCAACTGCCACAATGCCCAGCTATTTTTTAGACACAGGATCTCACTCTTGCTGAAGCTGGTCTTGAACTCCTGAGCTCAGAAGATCCACCCACCTCAGGCTCCTAAAGTGCTAGGATTACAGGCGTGAACCACTGCGCCCAGCTAAAATAAATCTTTTAAAACATACTCCATGTCCGCATGACTACAATAATCAGGCCACCATTCATTTTTGTGAGTTTGTGTTTCAATTTTTAATTAGAAACTTCTCCCCCTTGTCATCATAATTATCAAGAAAGATAGCAGTAATCACATTAGACATTTATAAATCTTTCTCTCTCTTTCTCTCTGTCTCTTATGTGTGTTTGTCTTTCCTTTTCACTTCAGGAATTTATAATTAAACAGGTGTCTTCCCAACCTAATAATTCATTCTGGATAGGCCTTTCTCGCCCTCAGCCCGAGAGACCATGGCTCTGGGAGGATGGATCAACATTCTCCTCTAACTTGTAAGTATCTGGAGAGACAAAGCTTCATCCTGTTTTCTCAGAGAGATGAAAGGATGTCAAGCAGTTGAGAACCTGAATGCTGACCATATATGAGAAAGAAAGAGAGGAAGATGGACTGCGGTGGAGGGAGAAAAAGAGTGTACTGGAAAAAGGAGAGGGTAGAAAAGGCATTTAGCATTAGGAGTTGAGGGCCCACCTTGTGCTATCAGCCTTGGTGTTCCCTTGGCTTTCTTACCAGGCATCTCTTTGGAGGCGTCCGGTCAGGCAGCAGTCACTGTGACTCCATATAACACTGTGGTTAGGAACATGGGCTGTGGAGCCAGGCTTTAGCTTGAGTTAATGATTGGCCCACTCACTGTTTGGGTCACACAGGGGATAAGTCTTTTTTCTTCTCTGAGTACCACTTTCCTTACCCAAAGATGAGACTAAAAAGAAAAGTGAGATAAAGAGTATAATGGTAAAATGATTTGCTGCAGTGTCTTACACTTGGGGTGTAATACTATTATCAAGGTAAAAAGCAACCATTTATTGCATTTTAAAAGCTATTTTAAACATATTTCACATTTGCATGATTATAATTTCTCCCTTATTGTGTTTTGAAGTCTTTTTCACTACAGTCGTTATTCATTTTATTTTTAATATCTTCAGAATATGAAATTATACCCCCTTTGGAGTGCATATTGTTAGTGTGTATGCATATGTGTGTGCACATGTGTGTCTATGTCTCTTTTTTCATCAATCTCAGTAGGTTTCATTTAACTTGTCTTTTAAAAAAAAAAGAATGTTTATGGCTCGGCCCTGTGGCTCAAATGGCTAAGGCGCCAACCACATACACCTGAGCTGGTGGGTTCGAATCCAGTCCAGGTCCACCAAACAATAATGATGGCTGCAACCAAAAAAAAAGCCTGGCATTGTGGTGGGCGCCTGTAGTCCCAGCTACTTGGGAGGTGGAGGCAGGAAAATCACTTGAGCCCAGGAGCTGGAGGTTTCTGTGAGCTGTGATGCCATGTCACTCTACCCAGGGTGATAGCATGAGGCTCTCTCTGTCTTGAAAAAAAAAATAAATGATGTTTGACTTTGTTGATTCTCTCATCTCTTTTTTTTTGAGACAGAGCCTCAAGCTGTCACCCTGGATAGAGTGCTGTGGCATCACAGCTCACAGCAATCTCCAATTCCTGGGTTCAAGTGAGTCTCCTGCCTCCACCTCCCAAGTAGCTGGGACTACAGGTGTCTGCCACAACGCCTGGCTAATTTTTGGTTGCAGCCATCATTGTTGTTTGGCAGGCCCAGGCTGGATTCGAACCTGCCAGCTCAGGTGTACGTGGCTGGTGCCTTAGTTGCTTGAGTCACAGGCGCCCAACCCATCTCTTTTTATTATTTCTTTCATTAATTATGATTTTCATCTTTATTGCTTTTTTTCCACCTAACTCTTTGTGTTGAATTTGCCAATCTATCTCAAATTTCTTGTGTTAAATGTTTGACTCATGAACTTCAGTCTTTCTTTTTCTCAAGTATTTGAATTTAAAGCTATAATTTCGGTGCATTTTCATTGTCATTCAGTTTAAAATATAGTAGAACCTCTTTAAGGTAACCACCCAAGGGATAGAAGCAAACTGGTCAAATGAAGGAAGTGGTCAACTGAAGGAACTAGGCCTATTGTACCGATACCCACATGTGGTGCTTGTCCAGTCTATGAGAATTAGGTCAACTTAAGCAGGTGGTCAACTATGAAGTTCTACTGTACTTACTGATTTCTACTGTGAGTTGTTCTTTCACCTGTGACTTATTTAAAGATATATTTCTTAATTTACAAACATATGCTTTTAGTTATCTCTTTGTTTCAGATTTCAGGCTTAGTTCCACAGAGATCACAGAGCATACTCCATGGGATTGCAGTTCTTTGATTTTTTTACTTCTTTCCATACTAAGAGAATTGGGTTAATATCTCCCACTGGGATTTTACTTGCAGTCTGTAAACATTTCATTAGATGTGTTGAAGCCATGTTGTTAGGCACATAAAGATTTAGAATTGTTATCTCTTCCACTCAGTGTTACTTTTTCTTTTCTTTCTTTACTTCTTTTGATCTGATTTAATACGTTTTGTTATTCATTTTTTCTTCTTTTAACTTTGAATATACTGTTTTACTTATCTTTTAGTAGTTACTCTATAAATTATAACTTGTAGCTTTTGACTCCCTAAAAGCTTAACTACTTATAACCTACTATTGACTGAAAGCCTCACCACTATCATAAACTGTTGATTGACACGTATTTTGGATGCTATGTATGTTATATGCTGCATTCTTACAATAAAGTAAGCTAGAAAAAAAAGAAAATGTTATTAAGAAAATCATAAGGAGGTTGGCATGATGGCTCACACCTGTAATCCTAGCACTCTGGCAGGCGGAGACAGGTGGATTGCCAGAGCTCAGCAGTTCCAGACTAGCCTGAGCAAGAGTGAGTCCCTGACTCTACTAAAAATATGAAAAGTAACCCTGCATTGTAGCAGGTGCCTGTAATCCCAGCTACTTGAGGGGGGGCTGAGGCAAGAGGATCAGTTGAGCACAAAAGTTTGAGGTTGCTATGAGCTATAATGTGATGGCACTCCACCCAGGGAGACAGAGTGAGATTCTGTCTCAAAATAAAATAATGAAAGACAATAAGGAAGAGAAAATATATTTAGTATTCATTAAGTGGAAGTGGATCATAATAAAGGCCTTCATCCTCATCGTCTTCACAATGGGTAGCTGAGGAAAAGGAGGAAGAGGAGGCATTCGGTTACCATCTTGGGGGTGGTATAGATGGAGGAGGCAGAGGAAGTAGAAGGGAGAAGCACTTGGTGTAACTTTACATGAAATAGATCATAATGTCCGTCTGACTTTTTTGATTTTTCATTTCTTTAAAAATATTTCTTTAAAGTGCCAATCTTTCTTCTACCACTTGCTTTAGTTTCAGTGCCTGTTTCACAGAAGAGTTTATGTTGGGAAAGACATCCAAAGTGGTCTTGAGTAACAGGAACAATTCCAACAGACTGTCTAGTGTCAGTTTGTTTTCTGGAGCACTTCTGAGTCATCTGGTACTGGTTTGGAAGTTATTAAGTTATCTTCTGTGGATAACTTTTGGTGTGGTGTCTGCAAGCTCTTGAATTTCTCAAAGATCCATGTCTTGACATTCCTTACATCCCAACTTTTTTGCCCCATCCACAATCTCTCATGATTGCCTTAGTTGGCTCTCTTGGAATTGGCTAAGTCATGTGCAAATTTTGGACACAGTTTTCTCCAGCAGGAATTTATTATTTGGGGTTTGATGGCCTTCATAACTTTTTCTATAATGACATTGGCATCTTCAATGGTGTAATCTTTTCAGACTTTCAAGATGATCCCTCTATCGGGATCCATAGCATTGGGAATCTTTTCTATAGAGTACTGCGTGTAATTACCTTAAAGGTCCTTATGACTTTCTGGTCTAGAGGCTGAATTAGAGACATTGTGTTTGAAGTCAAGCGGGCCATTTCAGCATCTTCAACGTTGAACCCCTCATGGGGTTCTGGATGACAAGGGGCACTGTCCAATTTCAAAAGAACATTGAAAACCAGTCCCTTCTTGGCAAGGTACTTCCTGATTACATGAACAACACATCCAATGGAATCATTCAGGAAAAATACTTTTTTCTGAATTGTTATCCAGGCCTTCATGTTGTACTATCTCAAACTAGTAGCTTATGTTTTTATCTTTTTCCATCAAGGCTGGGGAGATAATTGCTTTAGGGCAGTCCTGACCATAAACTCAACTGCATTTGCACAAAACAGTAGAGTTAGCTTATCCCTTCTGGCCTTAAATCCTGGTGTTTGCTTCTCTTCCTTACTAATAAATGCCTTTTGGGATAACTTTTTCCCCCAGAATAGGGCTCTTTAGTCTGTATTAAAAATGTGTGCAGGCAGTTATCTCTTCTCAATGACTCTCTTAATGATGTCTGGGAACTCATCTACCACCTCTTGGTTTGCAAAAGCTGTTTGTCCTGTTATCTAGATGTCAATGAATTATCCAGGTTTAGATCCTCTACCTTGCTTTTTCTTTAAATTGAGTTCACTTTTTCTCAAATAATATTAAAGTCTATAGATGTGCCTTTCTGTTTTTTTTTTTTTTAATTGAGACAAGAGTCTCACTCTGTCACCCTCAGTAGAGTGCTGTGGCATCATAGCTCACAGCAACCTCAAACTCCTGGGCTCAAGCAATTCTCTTGCCTCAGCTTCCCTAGTAGCTACAACTATAGGCGCCAAATGTGCCTTTCTTATTTTTTATTTTTTTATTTTTTTTATTTTTTGGAGACAAAGCCTCAGGCTGTCGCCTGGGTAGAGTGCTGTGGCATCACAGCTCACAGCAACCTCCAACTCCTAGGCTCAAGCGATTCTCTTGCCTCAGCCTCCCAAGTAGCTGGGACTACAGGTGCCTGCCACAACGTCCAGCCATTTTTTGGTTGTAGTTGTCACTGTCGTTTGGCAGGCCCAGGCTGGATTCGAACCTACCAGCTGTGGTTTATGTGGCTGGCGCTTTAGCCACTTGAGCTACAGGCACTGAGCCCAGATATGCCTTTCTTATAGTAATATATGTAACAGTAAATGTGATACAGTTATGATTTCATAATGCATCTTCACATTTGTTTACAATTCTCTCAGGTGTCATTAAGGTCACTTACAGTCTGTGTGTACATAAGTTTTTATAAGTTTTAGCTTTTTGAATAATTTGTGTATGTACAAGTGCTTCATACCTCATTGCTGAATATCACTATGGTCACCAGATGGCTAAGGGGAGTACTTCAGAGGTGGCCATAGTGATATTCAGCAATGAGGTACATAGTACTTTTTCTAGGATAAGTTCAAAACTTTATTGTATGATCTTGTATTATGTTAGTAAATGACAAAATTGATTAGTGTCCATACATATTTTATGAATTCTGAACCTAACCTTTTTCTTAACTTTTTCACATTTCTAGGCTTCACAGTTATCTGTGAGTTTTTCAAGTTGTTGCAAATCATCAAAAATTTTTCTATAGATCTATTGAAAAAAATCCACAGATAAGTGGACTTGCATAGTTCAAGAGTAAACTGTATTTGCATCTCATGTATCTCCCATCCATTTTTCCTTTTCTATGGCTAATCTACTATTAAAAGTCTACATTAAGTTTTAAATTTTATTTGGTGAATTTTTCAGTTGCACAGTTTTAGCTTGGTTATTTCTACAATCTGTCACCATTTATAATTCTCATTTTTCTCCCAGCATTCTCAGTATTGTCATTTAACTTTTAGAACACACTGACCATAGTTGCTTTAGCATTAGTGTCTGACAATTCCAAGGTCTTATCTCACATTTATCCTTTTCTATTTTTCTCTTATTTTTCTTTCTTTCTTTCATTTTTTTTTTATCGTTGGGGATTCATTGCAGGTACAAAGAACCAGTTTACATTGATTGTATTTGTTAGGTAAAGTCCCTCTTATAATTGTGTCCCTCCCCCAAAAGGTGCATCACACACCATGACTCCCCATCCCCCACCCTCCTTCCCTCTCTCTGTTCTCCCCTTCCCCCACCCCCCACCATGTACTAGATCATTAAGTGTCCTCATATAAGAGTGGAGTACATAGGATTCTTGCTTCTCAATTCTTGTGATGTTTTACTAAGAAGAATGTGTTCCACTTCCATCCAGGTTAATTCAAAAGAGGTAAAGTCTCCATCTTTTTTAATGGCTGAATGGTATTCCATGGTATACATACACCACAGCTTGTTAATCCATTCCTGAGTTGGTGGGCATTTAGGCTGTTTCCACATTTTGGCCATTATAAATTGAGTATCACACCTCAATTTTCTCTCATTTTTCATTTATGTTGATTTGTATTCATATCTTGATTATTTTTGATCATATGTTTGACATTGTATCTTAAAATACCTGGAGAACTAATGGAGTCTCACTTTGTTGCTCTCGGGAGAGTGCGGTGGTGTCACAGCTCATAGCAACCTCAAACTCATAGGCTGAAGTGATTCTCTTGCCTCAGCCTCCCAAGTAGCTGGGACTAAAGGCACCCACCACAACACCCAGCTGTTTTTAGAGACAAGGTCTTGCTCTGGCTCACGCTGGTCTCCAACCCATGAATTCAGGCAATCCACCTGCCTCAGCCTCCCAGAGTGCTGGTATTACAGGTGTGAGCCACCACAACTGGCCTTATAATGGGTAGTATTTCTCGAGAAAAACAGAATCATTTTTTTGCCTCAATAAAGGAGACTTTTTTGTAATTTGAGAATCAATAAAATCTAAAGTCCAAGTTCCTTTTGCAGTAATATAAACACTTCAGAACTCTTTTTATCAATACCCTTACCAAGTTTTGTGAGCATGGTGTAGACTGTATTCTTCATGTGTGTTCTAATTGCCTCATTCTATTCTCTCTTAACAGGTTCCAAATCAGAAGTACATCTACCCAGGAAAGTCCATCTTCCAACTGTGTATGGATTCACCAGTCCAGCATTTATGACCAACTTTGTTATGTGTCTTCATACAGTATTTGTGAGAAGAAGCTTTTGAAGTGAGGAAAAGAGTGGAGGTAGGAGAGAGAATGGTATAAGACAGTAAGAGGGACAGGAAACAGAACGGAAAAGAGTGATGTTTGAGCTGAAAATAAATGTTGACAATGTGAGGGAGCCTGGCAAACTTTAATCTCAGCTGAGAATAGGCTGGAGAGGCTGTTATTTCCGTGCTTGTCAACTGTATAGGTAGGGAGGCCAGTAGGATCAAGTTCTAGTTAATAGAACCCTAGTCATGGAGTCAGGGCAGCTCAGCTTGAATTTTCACTCTGCTATTAACTCAATATTTATTTAGAATAAGTCACAGTCCTTAGAGCTTCAAAGGAGTCTTAATATCTGGTTCCTCCAGAGCGATTTTTCTGTTTTCAAAAATGTCACTGGAGCAGACATTGTGTGTTTTTAGAACTTATCCCTCAATTTCTAGCAGTATTTCAGACCTTTGGAGGGCAAAATACAGTTTCAGATAGCCAGTGAAGAAGTAGGAAGAAAAGTCTTCACTACGATCAGAGCCATTTTATTACTTTCATCAGTACAATCATGATTTGATTAAGTGTCCTCATATCAGAGTGGACACTGTGATATGAGGACACTTAACAATGGTCATCCCACCTGGCCACTTTTACAAAAGAAATGACTCCAACTTTTTATTTATCAATAAATGGCTAAGAGAGTCCGTCTACCATATCTCTGACTAATAAAATCCTGAATATGAAATTGTAGGGAAACTGCTCTAATAGGAAAGTTTTCTCCTTTTTAAAATAGTATCATTCAATCTATCAAAACTGACAATGAATATAAAAAAGTAACCAATGTCATTGGCAGAAGTATTTAACATTTTTAAATGCAAAACATGCCTTATTATCTTTACAATGTGCTGTTCTGCTATTTTCATCAATTCCTTAGTAATTACTCTAAAAATGTATGATTGGAATATAACTGGGTTACCTCTTGTGATAATTTGTCTTATTTTTTTTCAAACTTTCCTACTGGTACTATTTTTATTTTTAAGGGAGA
Organism: Arctocebus calabarensis; assembly: GCA_963573935.1. Taxonomy (NCBI): domain Eukaryota; kingdom Metazoa; phylum Chordata; class Mammalia; order Primates; family Lorisidae; genus Arctocebus; species Arctocebus calabarensis. Next base: position 33,978 of record CAUYON010064306.1, on the reverse strand, counting down.
TTTCCATATTGTTGGGGAGTCATTCATAGTCCTTTTATAGTGATTAATACTATGTATGTAAACAGAAATTTTGTCACGTTTCACTGAATTGTTCACTTTCAAATGGATAGTTTTATGTCATATGAGTTCCATTTCAATAAAAACATGCTTATTAAAGAAAGTTTGTCTACTAACTGATGTGCTTGTGTGTAATAATCAACCAATTCTGCCTCCACATTGCAGACCACTAGTGTTACAGGCATGACCCATCCCACTTGGCCACTGTTACAATTTGTAGCATTCTATTTTTTTTGTTTCATTTTCATATGCTCTTTACATACTTTGTCTTCAAAATTTTTACTGCTTTCTTTTTTCCTATACTGCTGGTCAATACTCAACCTGATGCAAATGGACAAATAATTTTTTATTTTCTGTTTTGTAAGGCACTATGCAAGATAGACATGATTTCAGGTTTATTTTTTTCACATTTAAAATAATGTGATAAACAACTCCCCACTTAAAACATGAATGAATCCATAGAACATACCTCCTGACAGATCTATTCCAGGTCCTGCTGCCCCAATTCAATAATTTCCCACACTCCCTGTATAGTTTGCATGCTTGACTTTGCCCAGCTAACACCCAATATCTAGAAAAATTTTAGTACAATAATGTAATTTTATTGTACTTATTCTGGAATAATTTTTAGATATTACATAAAACAATATTTTCTTGTCTTTCTCAGTTTAGGAAACGAGGCACAAATTGTTAAGCTTTACAAAGCCACATGGTGGTTAGAAATAGTTTTAAAAGTTCTGACTTGCAGTAAAATGTGTAAGTTCTTGAGACCATGATGTACGAAATGAGCTATAAAATGTTAAATCAAGTTCAGATTCTATAAAAAGAAAGATCATTAAATTGACAAGAAAGCACTTTTAGAGCTCTTTCTGTCTCTAGTCAGCTGCGTGGCTTTGGACCAATCACTTCACCCCGCTAAGCTCAGTTTGCTTTTTTCTGTAAAATGAGAGTGGAATCAATCAGAGGCTCTCAGGAGGATTCTTGTGCTGATATTTCATGTATATGATGTTTTACACTCTGCCCTCCAAGAAAGAAAGACGCTGTGTCCACAATCTCTTCTCTTTTCACAAAGGCACAGAGATGTTAAATGTAATCTAAAGTGATTTGGTGTATGGTGGGTCAGTGACAGGGATATATGTCCCCCTGACTGGTCATCAACCTGCAGAGTCTGAAGGACCCACAGGGATTTGCTTTCTTTACACTGTAGTTACTGGAGAAGTGAAAATAGATAAACAAAGAGATCTGAATAGGGCAACCCTGGATAACTGCTCAGAGACCGCCCCTACAGAAAACAGGCGCTATTTCCCCGCAGCCTGAGTAGTTTGGCATTCAGAGTACAAGTTCACAGGAGAGAGGGGCTGGGCCTCTCCAGGCAGGAACTGGAGTCAGAGATTTCCCCTGCTACTTGCTGGGAGAGAACATCAGGAATGCCTTTCAGTGCCTTGTTTCCTGCACCAGCTCGCAGCAGCTGGGCAGCTAGGGGCAATCTGACCACCGCATCCTGTGTCCTCACCCCTGCAGGAACCCGATGCAGGCCAAGTTCAGCAGCACGAGGGACATGCTGGATGATGATGAGGACACCACCATAAGCCTTCATTCTCGAGCCTCTGCTGCAACCCGGCGGTCAGAGCCCAGGCACACAGGTACTCTGTCTCCTAGAGTCCAAATAGACCAGGAACCGCGAGAAATGGACCAGATGAGCTACCTCTCCTAGGAATGTATAAAAGGGAGCAAAGGGGTTTTCATGATTTACAGTAAGGTGTAACTGGGTACTTTCCACAACTTAATGTCACATATGTGAACTTCTGGAAATTTAAACTCAATCTATACAGAGATGTTTGGTGTTTTTGAGAGTCTATTGCTAGCACAGTGGTCTGCTGCGGGAGGTGTGTTGCTTTTTGCAGGCAGGTGTAGTATCACAGAGGTGAAACTGTACATACAATTAAAGCAACATCCCTGCCCCTTTCCACTTTCCCATCAAGACCAAATTAAGCATTTTTTTTTTATCATCTGTCATCTGATTTGTACATTTAGATTTATTTACAAAGGCTATCTTTTTGGTAGTTTTGAACTCAGGGTTTTAGAGGAAGATATTTGGGTAGACAAATTAACCCTCATATTTTGTTATAATTTTGCATCTTGACATGAGACTTTTGCATCATGACATGAGTCATGTCCTCGTCAAGTATTTAGTTCTATCATCTGCGAAATGAACTGAACAGTGATTAAAGCAAAAGCTTTTTAAAGTGCTTTTAGTGCTGAAGTTCTGTGATGTGGTAATCTAAATCAGTGGTTCTCAACCTTCCTAATGCTGCGGCCCTTTAATATAGTTCCTGTGGGTTGCACTGATCTAAATAGTGGCCTCAGATTCAATTACACTTAATCCTCATTCCTTCTCACTCTATTGATCTCAGAATATTATTGAGACGATTGAAACACTTTATAAAAATATTTAATTTAAGTTACTTTTAGCCATCATCTTATTTTATTTTCGATTATTCACCCTATGACATATAAAGTTTTTTTCGGTTCTATTCACTTCCATAATTCACACATATAGAGACAGATCTAATTTCATAGGCCACTCAGCCAATTTAAAGAACCTGAGTTCTAGCTGAAATGACCTCACATCGCAATATACACGGGACTCGGTTCTAGGGCTGACACCAGGTGTGCCACTTGCCATCTGTGTGTGGTCCTGGACAGGTTACTTAAGCCTTCTGGGGCCTCACATTCCTTATAAAGTGTTAATACTGTCAAACATGTATATAGTGCTACTTTATGCACAGATAATTAGCTTGAACAAATATCAAATAGAAGTAACAAAACCTCCCTTATAAGGTAGCTATGAGTACTAAAGTGATAAACTATGCAAAGCACGTGGTATATCACAAATATACCAACATGTGGGTTCCTTTCAGTATCACTTTCTCTGAGAATTCCTAAAGTGTTCTGTTCAGCAGTTTTGTGTCAGTCTACATTAGAGAGACGCATTCAGTGCCTGTATCTTCATATGTCCTTTCCCTTCTCACCAGATCCAGGTTTTCTTCACCTCCGTAAATCTGGACACATCTTTCATTAAAAAAACGAAAAAACAAACAAACAAACAAAAACTTTTCTCTTCTCTTCCTTTTCAAATAACTTTCAGATTTTCTTCCTTTCCCCTACTAAACTTTTCCATTCACTTTCTATTCACTGAATGATCCCCTATCTGAAACTTACTAAGGCAGGTTTTTTTTTTTTTTTTTTTACTAAACCACCTGATAAACTGTTAGGTAGGGGATTTCCAGCCTCCTTGACATGAAGGGAAGTGGCAACGGTAGGAAGGTCGTTTTTTGTAGCCACAGGATATGTGTAATAGGATACAAAGTATTTTCCTCCAACAAGCTTTGGGAGGAGTCAATTGTTAGGGCTGTGGTTTTGAGTGGCTTGTGCATAACTTCACTTTTCACCTTTGACTGGAGCCAGGAACTCTCTCAAGGATTAGTGATCAGCACAATCAGGAACAGCGTGTACAAAGAAGTTCTGCTGAGCCTGGAGGGTGGAGAGGGAAGCAGAGAAAGATAAAACAATAACTGCAACATCTGGAAGCCTCTCTGTGAGAAATGGAAATTAAAACAGTAGGAGTGGAGGTGATAAAGACGTGTCTGGAAAGCATTACCTTACCCTACATGCATGATTACTTGTTTTCATCTTTTTGTGATAATCCAAATAATTTAGGGGAATGTCACTAGAGAAGTCTAATTATTTCTTAGGTAAATGTATCTGATATACCTTTGCTGTTAAAAATAACAGGGGAGAAATCACTCTAAAGTTTTTTGGCCATTTTGGGCATTCAGTTCAACATAACGCTGTGGCTCAGTAATGAGTAGTCAATGTGTACTTTTTCTTTATAATTAATATATTCATTTATTACCAGATTTTTATAATGGCAATGTAACAGTTATGTTTGTGTTAAAAAATGCCAAATAGGCTCAGCGTCCATGGCAGAGTGGTTACATCGCCAGCCACATACACCAAGGGTGGTGGGTTCGAACCTGGCCTGGGTCAGCTAAATGACAATGACAACTGCAACAAAAAATATCTGGGCGTTGTGGTGGGCTGAGTAGTCCCAGATACTTGGGAGGCTGAGGCAAGAGAATTGCTTAAGCCCAACAGTTGAAGGTTGCTGTGAGCTGTGACGCCATAGCACTCTACCCAGGGCGACATAGTGAGACTCTGTCGCAAAAAAAAAAAAAAAAAAAAAAAAGAATTAAGAGGACAGAAAGTAAAAACAAGAGATAAACTTATGTTCTGGGTCATGTTATCTCAGTACTGAGGGTACAATGTCAAATACAAAATGGTCCCTGTTTACAAGGAAACTTAAATTCTAATACAATTTCCAACAAAGCTATACTAAGGTGCTATGGCAGAAGCATGTGCGGACATTGGTTATTTCTACCTTGTGCAGTAGAAGCGCTTAGGAAACATTTAGTAGGAGAAAGGAAGAAAACTTCAAAATTATTTGAAAAAGAACAAAGGAAGAGAACAGTTAAAAAAAAAGATGTGTCCAGATGTGTTAGTGAGTTGTGTTGATTTTAAAATGGAATCAAGAGTGGGGATGTAATATCTTCATGCAGCAATCGTCTGATTTCTTTTCTGAATGTATTTATCTTTGTTAGTTCTTTATGAGGTTATAGTTTCTAGTCCTTATCTTTAACATTGTTATTGTTATTAAATTTTAAGCCTTTTTAATTTTGTGAAGGCAAAAAGTGGAAACCTAATAAACACATGTATATTTAAAAAAAAAAAAAGGAGAGTGGGGATGTTCTAAGTTCTGGCAACACAGAGGGACACATAAGAAGAAAACCACGAGGTTTTAGGTAACTTTGTGTTTGGGGGGAACTTTAATAAATGTATGTGGCTGAGGTATGGAGCTGAAGAGGGGAGACTGGCAAAGGACAAGACCGGCCAGTTAAGGTGGATGCTTTATGCTATATTGAAATACTTTAATGACACTCAAGAGTTAAAATGAAGTCAATGAAGGATTTAAACATGAGGAAAGAGTCAATATTGTATTTTTGGAAGACCATCTGAGTTGCAATGAACAGAATGGATTGAAGGTGTATGAAACTGGATGCACTGATTCCCAGTTTTTCCCTACTCTAAGTCCAAGATTAGAAAAACCTGAACAGAGGTGTTATGGTAACAACAAGAAAGAGGGGTCAGACATGAATAATGGTGGGGAAATAGTTTAAGAATTGGTGATTGGTTACACATAAGACAGGACAGGGAGATGGATGGTAGGTTGACTAGGTTCTGTCTGACATAATGACAATGGTGCTGCCATTAACAAAGACAGAAATTCTAACAGCGGTCAGAAACATGAAGTAGGTTGGGGGTAAGAATTTATATATACATACACGTGTGTGTGTATAGGAATTATTCCAAGAGGAATTAAACTAAGCGCTTAAGTACTTAAGCAAAATAAATAGTAACTAAGATGGGAATGAGATTACTGAGGGAGGGAATATAAAATGAAAAGACAAAAGAACAGAAAAGTGGCAAGGAGAGAATCTTCAACAACTGAGCAGCAGGAGCTCGTGGGCACCTGCACAGAGCGGGAGCGGCGGGGCCCTGGGAGCCAGGGAGGCAGGGAGATGTCGAGACACACCAAATTCAAGAGCAATGGAGACGTCAACAGTACTGACGAGCAACTGTTAAAAACAATAAACGGTAAACACTGCCGAGAGTTTAAGAGGAAGACTGAAAACAATTTTGCAATAAGGAGGAAAATCAACTATTTGAAGTGGTTTGAAAAGTAACTGATGGTTAAGTAGTGAACTATTTTTTCCTCTCTCTCTTCTTTAAGATATAAAGGGTTATTCCTGAAGCATTTCAGGATTAAGCGAGACATTTTAAAAATTATTTTGTAGGATGTACGAGATGCGGCCTCAATTGCAGACTTTAAAGAAAGGTAGGGACTGAACGTCCATGAACCTGCGGCTGGTTCTCCACGCCGGCGGGGCGGGGGGAGGACGGCTTTGCGACGGGTCTCCACGGGCCGTAAAGCGGACGCCGGCTGCGGCGCATGCTCAGTTGCGCGCCCGTCTCATTTGCAGCCGGCCTCGAGGACGTAGTGGGCTCAAGCACAGCGGTAGTGAGGTGGAATGGTGCTCTCGACCCTTACTCCAAACTCCGTGTGACGTGTTGAGAATAATATCTTTACTGCCATTAATAACTGTTGGTTGCCTACACACCTAAAGCAATAAAAGCGGTTTGCATTCGAGGGATCATATCTGGGGAGAAGGACCAACGGGTTCAGGCCCCTTGCGACGTTAGCTTAGCGCGGTCCTGTAGCTGCTGAGAAAATGTCCTATGGGCCCCAGCGCAGCCTCCAGGGGCAAGGTGCCGCATGGTGTGGATGGTGGAAAGACAAACTCCCACCTTCAAGAGTTATCTATGCACAACGGAAAAGCTGCTTATCTCTGTACAAAGCAGCCCCCAAGTAGGGACATGGATGTCATCTTACTCCCAAAGTCTGAGACCGCACTAGTCTGTCCAATTTAAGGTATTTGGATGAGTATATCATTCAATACATTTTAATAGTTTTTGCTTCTACTCTGGAACAAGTTTATGTTCGATTGTCAGAGTTGGGCTAAGTAAAATTTTATAGTGCTGTATTTTTATGATTTGAAAAAACTTACTGTTTGCTATGGAATTTTTTAATAACTAAGAGAAGGATACACTTTTTACAATGACGAATCTGAATACAAGTGGTTTTGTGCTGTTCTTTATTGGAAATTGTAGCAGCTGTGTTTAGATAGTATACGAAAACAAAAAGTGGCTGTCAGAAGAGTTCATCTTTTACCATTGTGTGTTGCAAAAACTCTTAATAGAAATGTTTATTTTGGAGTGGAAATTTGGCTCATACATGGGTGTGACTTTAAAGTGACAAGGAAGACTCTTAGCAAGTTTTAAGTACGTGTTTCTTGAGCTTTTTAAGTTAGTCTCTTCTGAAAAAGCTATGCTGATCGAAAAGCTCAGCTCATGTGAGAAACTGCATTTCTGGAAATGGAAAGTCAGATGAACAGGAGGAAAAAAAGGAAATTGCCTGTAGACATGCGAGTATTTTATGTATTTCCCTGGGGGGGGGATTTAATTTCTCAAAAGGAAGGAGATTCATTTATCCTAATCTATTCCATGTGATTCCATTTAATTAATACTAGTCCTTTCTTTTGATAATTCTTTACACCTTTCTATAATTGCATCGATTTTTTTCTTGTCCTTGTACATGAAGTACAGAGGTGAATTTAACAGAGCCACAAATCAAGAAGTCTCAATACAGTAATTTCATAAAAGTGTAATTAAGATATGGGATTAAGGGGGCAGCGCCTGTGGCTCAAAGGGGTAGGCCGCCGGTCCCATGTGCCCAAAGTGGCGGGTTTTATAACCAGCCCCAGCCAAAAACCGAAAAAAAAAAAAAAAAAAAGATATGGGATTAAGAATGTATTTAGGGTTTTTTTTTTGTTTTTTTTTTTGTTCTGAGACAGAGTCTCACTTTACTGCCCTTGTTAGAGTGCTGTAGCATCACAGCTCACAGCAACCTCCACTCCTGGGTTTAGGTGATTCTCTTGCCTCAGTCTCCCGAGTAGCTGGGGCTACAGGCACCTGCCGCAACACCCGGCTTTTTTTGTTGTTGTTGTTGTTGCAGTTTGGCCGGGGCTGGCTTCAAACCTGCCATGTTCAGTATATGGGGCTGGCCCCCTACCCACCCGTTGTGCATAGATAACTCTCGAAGGTGGGAGTTTGTCTTTCCACCATCCACACCATGTGGCACCTTGCCACCTGGAGGCTGCGCTGGGGCCCATAGGACATTTTCTCAGCAGCTACAGGACCGCTCAGCTAACCCACTGAGCCACAAGCGCCACCTTGTACTTAGGTAATTATTTAGAATATTTATGAAAAATTTCATAGACATTTAAGAGGACAAGAAAAAAAATCTACCTGTTTAAAAAGGACCTTTTTTCTATATGATTTGTTGAGCAGACCAGAATTTTTAAAAATTTCTCTTGCAGTGAGCATATTGCAACATGTTCAAATTTCATTTAAATTGACAAACAACACTTGGATGATAATTACATATCTTAAACATAAACAAAGGGTCTAACATAACAGCAGCATGCTTTCACAAAGCAAGGCTTAAAAATACTAAGGACTCAATGACAACGACCAGAAGAAGTCGTTTAACATAAAAAGTCTGTAATCATTACATTACCTTGTATAACAATGATTTCTGAAAGCTCAAAAATGTTTTTTATATCATAATCCTGAGAAAAGTTAGCACTATGAATATTGTACATGATAGGTGAAACTCATCTAATGAGATCTAAAGTAATTTTTAAAATTTTGTTTAAACTTTGCAGGAGAGACACACACAAAAAACACCCCACCAATATGATGAGTGAAAACAAATTATCTGATGGGCTAAGATTCCTGCTGGAGACTAAATGTTAACCTGTTAAAAGAATATGAAAAATGGGTGGCGCCTGTGGCTCAAGGAGTAGGGCGCTGACCCCATATTCAGAGGGTGGTGGGTTTGAGCCCAGCCCTGGCCAAAAACTGAAGAAAAAAAAAAAAGAATATGAAAAACTACTTTGGTTAAATAATTTAAAAAACATATTTAATCTTAAATTTAAGTTTCTTTTTCCCCCATTCGCACTGATTACAAGACTACTGACTTTTCCCCAGCTTGTTTCATTTCTTCAATTACAACACACATCACTTATCACAGAGTTCTGACCTAAATTGCTTCTAATTGATTCAACAAACCTTTAAAATACATTTACTAAATACTAAGAATTATGTTTGGCAATAGAAGACCCTGATTGGGGGGTGCTTAGAGAAGTGGAAGGAAAATCTGAATGAACTGTTAATGATAAAATTGATCATTCTGAACCATCGAATCTCTATTGGAGACCACAGAAGCAATATACGAACGAGTGAGTTATTGACTGCAATTACTTTTATGAATTCCTGGAGGAGGTGCCATATTGTCTGGATCTGGGATCCAGGTTTTCCAGGCAAAGCATAGTGCAGCCCTGAGCAACTCTTGTCATAGTGAGGACCATGTGGGTAGCTATCAAAATGAATGGGTGGGAAGAGAATTAGCTTGATGTATGTGTCAGAGATACAACGGTTAAGGAGTAAAAGAAAGACTGAGAATCCTGAGAATAAAGATGAGGTGCTTATTTTGGATTAGCATTATATCAGGATAAGATAATTTCAGGAACTGGAGGGCCACTGGGCTAAGGAATAGTATATCTTCAAAGAGAGGAGGTATCCGAGGAGGACCTGGGCAGTTGGGGTTTAAAAATAGGCTGGGATCAGAGTAGAGAGAGGGAAGGAGCGAGGGGGTGGGGTCTTGGGGTCTTGGTGTGTGCCACATCTTTTGGGGGCAAAACACGATTGTAAGAGGGACTTTTCCCAACAAATGCAACCAGTGTAACATGGTTTCTTGTACTCTCAATGAATCCCCAACAATAAAAAAAAGAAAAATAGGCTGGGATCGTAAATTGAGCTGCAATAAACAGTCTAGTGCAAGTGTCCTTATGATAAAAGGATTTTTTTTCCTTCTGGGTAGATGCCCAGTAATGGGATTGCAGGATCAAATGGGAGGTCTAGCTTGTGTTCTGTTTATTGCAGCTCAATTTACAATCACCAAAGTGTGGAAATAGCCTAAATGCCCACCAACCAAGGAATGGATTAACAAGCTGTGGTATATGTACACTATGGAATTCTATTCAGCCATTAAAAAAAATGGAGACTTTACAACCTTTGTATTAACCTGGGTGGAAGTGGAACACATTATTCTTAGTAAAGCATCACAAGAATGGAGAAGCATGAATCCCATGTACTCAAGTTTGATATGAGGACAATTAATGACAATTACTCACACGGTGAGGGTGAGGGAAGGGGAGAGGAGAGAGAGAAAAAAGGAGGGAGGGGGTACAGGAAAGAAAGAGCAGAGAGAGGGAAAGAGGGAGTAGGCTGGGGTCGTGGTGTGTGACACACCTTTTGGTGGCAAGGCACAATTATAAGAGGGACTTTACCTAACAAATACAATCTGTTTACCTGGTGTTACCCGGCTTCTTGTACCCTCAAGGAATCCCCAACAATAAAAAGAAAAAGAAAGTACTTTGAACAAACATTAAAATAACTTACTTATAAATGTGTGCTATAGAAATTCTTTAACAACTATCATAGTCAACAAACTGTTCCAAGCAATGTCCCTACAAAAAAACTTCATATAAATTAACAACAAAAATAAAAAGTCCCTGAAGAAGGTAAAGGAGTCTATCATAAATGCCCAGAATGTAGCTTCCCAAATTCGGAGAAGAAACTCTAGACATGATTCCTAAGAGTGAGATCTGGCAAAACTCGGTAGCACTAAATATAATCTAGAATATACAATTGAAAAAATTTTTCATGAAATAAAAGGTACCATCGTATTAAGCCGTGCTTGGGACTCCTTTGCAGGAGCACAGGACATAGCCAGTTCCTGCGATATCTGTATTTAAATTGAAGTGGAGAAGCTCTGGAGGCGGAGCATGGACTGGCTTCGTGCCTAAAGGACCCTTTGGGTGCCTCCAAATGGGCAAAGCAATTGCCTCCCTTGTGGCTATGAATATGTAAATATAAATGGGAGATTTGGTCTTCCGGCTGCATTTAAGCATTTTCCTGTTGGAAAAAACCGCAACATTCACAATGGCTAAAATTCTGTCATGTTTTCCTACTTAAGACTTTCCAACTTAATGGCTTCAGTTATACATGCATTTAAATTACTCAAGGCTTTGCCCCTCACTCAGAAATCTGTCTTTACCTATCCCAATCCTCTGAAAAAAATGAAAGGAATAAAACATATCTGAAAGTTGTAACTATTAGAGACCCTAAACTCAAGTTACCCAGGCAGTCTCCTAAGAGGTTAGCAGGTGACACAAGAAACGTACGGTGAGCTGATCATCGTATGAAGTAGAGAGCTTTTTCCCAAGACCACTGGAACAAGATTCTTCCATGCTGCACTTACCTTTGCGTACTCTTGTTAATTATGGTGTTGGTCACACTTCGCTAGTGGTTTATACTTCTGACGGAGCCTTCCATGTTCCCCTCCCTAATAATAATAACTTGCTGAAGTCCAGTTTTTCAGTAAAATGTCTTTGCATTAACGTGGCCATTAGTTAGGTCAGAGATTGGTACGCATTTTCTCTAAAGAGAGGACAGTAAATAACTTAGGAGTTGTGAGCCACATACAGTTTATCATTCCTCCTCCTCCTCCACTTTCTCCTAATCCTTCTCTTCCCTCTCCTTCTTTCTCTCTCTTCTCCTTCTCCTCCTCCTCCTCTTTCTCCTCCTCCTTCTCTTCTTTCTCATTCTCCTTCCAAACTTTCAAAAATGCAAAAACCATTCTTAGCTGTGGTCTAGGTTTGCTCTGCAGGCCACAGTTGGCCAACTTCCAATTTAAGCCATTCCAAGGATGTGAGGATTTCCCCATCTGCAGACTCTATTATATCTCTATCTAAGGAAGGTCCAAACAAATGGGATCTTTTTGTAGAAAAGACTCCTAGGTTGGGCTTGGTAGCTCAGGTTCATAATCCCAGCACTCTGGGAGGCTGAGGTGGGTGGATTGCCTGAGCTCAGGAATTGGAGACCACCCTGAGCCAGAGGGAGATCCTGTTTCTAAAAATAGCTGGGTGTTGTGGTGGGTGCCTGTAGTCCCAGCTACTTGGGAGGCTGAGACAAGAGGATCACTTAAGCCCAAGAATTTGAGGTTGCTGTGAACTATGATGCCACAGCTCTCTCTACCAAAGTCAACAAAGTAAAACTCTGTCTTTAAAAAAGAAAAAAGACTCTTGATAATGATAACTCCATACATACCAGTTAAACAATTTAAAGGAGTATCAAAAATGTGTTCCCTCATATTGGCTGATAGAGTTAGTAGCATGTATAGCCCAATATCTAAACTTATAACACTAGTTTAAGATTTTTAACTAAAGTAGTTATAGATACTAAATAACCGTAGATTTTCTTTAGGTCAACAAGGGAGAAATCCACATTATTGCCATCTGAATTGACACTGTACAGGAGAAAGATAATCTACAGCTAAGCTAAAGAAAAGACTATCTGGCTATTCACATGTGCACAGGGAATTGTTAGGACTTATACTCTCCACCTCTCCTCCTTTCAAAAAATATATAACACTTCAACTTCTACTATTAATAATCTTTCTCACTGTTCTTTAATGTCTATTGCCCAGAATCTTAAATGCTCTGAGTGGTCACTGTCCTGACAGATGATTCTACAAATGATTAAAGGACAAGCAGGATCAAATCATGCTGATCGCTTCTAAACTAAAATTCAGATGTCCACAAACAAAGCTTTATCTGAAAGAAGAACGAACAGCTGTCATGAAGATTGGAACAATCCTGATAATATCTCCTGCAGCTCTGGCTGAATGAGGACCGAAAGGGAAACAAAACAATTCCTGCAAAATTAGGAAAAGACTGATTTTTCTGTAGCCATGGCAACAAATAGTCACTAAAAACAGTTTTAAAGCTGTTCAATCAATCAACACTGACTTAAGTAAACAAGCTTTTAGAAGCCAGCCAATCAGTGCCAGCACCTTGATTTTAAGAGTTAGCCAATGGGGATTAAACTCAATGTGTTTTTTCAAGAGACGTGCATTTGTATCTCAATTAGTAAACATCAATTGAACCTAGGATTCTACATCTGATGCTAATTACTGAATGCTTCTGATGTCCACCCACCTCTGAACTCTTGGCTTCCCCAAACTCTGCATAAGATTAGTGCTGGGCTCTGCTCAGAATCTATTACTGGACCTATATAGTGCTTCCTTGAAGCAATGAATTTAGCTGTTTAATTTCAGATATCAAATGGAGGTCTCATTGTGAGAAATGCTTGTGTGTGCTTAGTTGTATGGTATTCCCATTGGCGATCCTTTTATAAGGACTCTGCTTTTTGGTTTAGTGTAGGAGTGTAATATATTTTTATTTTGGACAAGGTAAGTTTATCCTATTACTTTCCCTATAGGAACTTTTTTGCTTTTTCATTTGACATTTAGTTTTTTTTGAGACATCATCTTGCAGTCCCCTGGGTTAGAGTGCAATAGTATGATCATAGCTCAGTGCAGCCTTAGAGTTCTGGGTTCATTCCAACAACCCTCCTGCGTCAGGCTTCTGAGTGGCTGGAACTACAGTTATACCCTACTGCACCAGGCTAACTTTTGAATTTTTTGTGGAAACCCGCGTTTCGGCTTTGAGTTTAATCCCCATTGACTAGAAATTAATTTGGAAAATATGGATGTTTTTGTAAAATTGTATTCCTAAGTGCTAACTTATCTTTTCATTGACTTAAGACATATCTTGATGTATGAGTCTTAATTCATATTAAGTTATTTTTGTTGATGTTTTATATTATATATTTTATACCATAGTGGTGCATATATTGTATTTTTTATATTGTTTTATTTTTAATCATTAATGAGATATTTCTTAGCTCTCTTAGGTCTTGGCATGAATCATTTTAATTTGCTTTGAAGCACCCGATTGAACATTTTAATATTTTTTCTCACACTTGTGGCCTTAATTTTACTAAACTCATCATTCTCAAACAGGGGTTCATTTAATAGTAGGAATACAGTATGAGACAACTTCCCAGGAGTTGTACAAAACCATGAGATTAAGTCCTCCTTGAAACATTAATTTTACTAATGCTAGGAAACATTTTATTTAGGGCAAGCATGAATATGGTTGAATCTGCATATCCATAGGGTCTTGGAAAGGGTAACTTTAAGTGAAATGGCATATGATAAAATGAATATTTTTCTTGTCAATGTGATAGTGAAATAGTGTTATGCCTTCGAACATCATTTGAGGGCCTGCTGTATGCTTAAAATCACAGTTTCCAAGAATCTATCTATGAAGTAAAGACCATGCTATGTATCTGAACTCACATTTTAGTGTGCCAGCTAACATAATTCCCTGTGATTCTTGGGAGTTACACAGTCTCTCCCCTCTGTTATTTAGCAGCACTTTAAAGGAGAAAGGAAGCCAAAGCCCTTTCTATTGTATTTTAAGCTCCATATATTCAGACATTGTTTTATTAAACACCACATTTCCAGCATCAATCATAACATACAGAATAGAGCACAGGTTCAACAAATATTTGTTGAATTGAATGTTTTTGCCTTAAAATTTCCTAGGTAGATAATTTTATACTTTTGAAAATTGTGTTGTTTCTTGGTTTCCAATATTTTCATACATCTTTCTGACTATTTGCATTATCTAGACTCTAGAATATTCATAGAAATGTGAACTTAGAGTGGGGATAGGGATACATTTGTTTTGTTCCTGGCTAATTAGGAACATCTTTCCAGTTCTGCCACATGTATAAGACATTACTGATGTATTTCCATTGGATATTCCAGGGTATGTTAAATAACTATCCTTTTTTTATTTTTATTGTGCTCCAAATTTTTAAATCAATAAAGGTATTGTATTTTAATGTCTGTATAGAAACTGTTAATTTGCCCTAGTGATAGATTAGAAAAGTTACAGTTTGATTTATTCTTGCAATCCTAGGAAAAACCATAAGATTGATTGTGGTGGGTTATTCTTTTAGTACATTTTCGTGTTGACCTGATAATATTTGATTTAGGTACATTTATAGGTGAGATTTGTGTACATGTGAGTGTACACAAAGTTTGTCAATGTTATTGTGCTTTTCAAAGAATTTTCTTTGAATTTTAGCTTTTTAAATGTTTCTTTCTAATCCATATTTATTATGTCCTTTCATTCGCCATCCATGGAGGTTTTTTTTTTTAGCCATTTGCTACTTGTTATTAATAGATATTGGGTTGTGTTTACTTGTCATCTCTTTCTTATTTAATGAGGAAAGCATTTTAAAATATCAATTTGAATTCAATTAATTTATATCTATTCTCAATTATCTACATTTGTACAATCAAGAAATAAATGTCCTTTAAAATTTTTAATCAAAGTTTTATTTATTTATTTGAGACATAGTCTCACTCTGTTGCATTGGCTGGAGTGCTGTGGTGTCAGCCTAGCTCATAGAACCTTAAACTCCTGGGTTCAGAAGATCCTTCTGCCTCAGCCTCCCAAGTAGCCGGGAATACAGGTGCCCACTACAAAATCCAGCTAATTTTTTTATTCTTGGTAGAGACGGGGGTTTCACTCTTGCCCAGGCTGGTCTTGAACTCTTGAGCTCAAGGGGTCCTCTCACCTCGGCCTCCTAGAGTGCTAGGATTATAGGCACCACCACTGTAGCTGGCCAAGAAAAAAATTTTAAATGACAAAAATATACATTAAAAACTCACTGAACATAAAATATATATTGAATTTAAATCAGGCTCATGGTAAACACAGAAACAGAACTGAAATGAAAGACAAAAGCTGCAGTCACATCACTCCGGCAATCTCCAGCCAAGTCCTCGTCCTTCATAGGAGTCACTTTGATACTCTTGAGTCTGTCTTTTGTTTTCAAATTAAATGTCTCCAATTAGTAGGAACTTTATCCATCAAATACATCTTACATAAAAAATAATTTTAATATACATAGATAATATTATATAAATATAAAGGGGATATAAACATCATTTCTCTTTCTGTATCTTGGCTATTACCAATTCACTTTGGTTGAGTACAGCTGAGGAGTTAGCTGTGCTGTTCCACCCTGCCCTTACTGCTGGCTGTTACTAGTATAGCAGGGAACTAGTTAAATTATTGAACAGCATTTACCCTAGTATGATGAAGTAGATGTTATCTGAGAATCAAATGTGTGATCATTCCATTTCCTATCTCATACAGAGACAGGAAATTTCTGAATTTTTTGTTTGTTTGTTTTATAACAACTTCCTTTCTAAATAATCCTCCACTCTCCCCAACCCAAGCACTAGAACACTAGACTTCTCTTTACATAATCAGAAAACATTTCTATTTCTGTTTGTCTTTGCCTTCTCTCTCAGAGTTCTCAAAACCCTTAAGTAGTTGCTTCATATGATATTCAGATTTCTTCCTTATCTGTTTTCTTTCTGAGAAAGAACGTGAAGGTTGCCTACGTCCTCTGCACAGATATAAAAAATTGTACAATTCTATGCTTTCTTGCATTCAAAGTCTATTTAAACTCTGCTATTACTTTTTAAGGTTTTTAATGGACATTTTCAAAATGCAGCATAAATAGACCAGCACCACAAACTCATAGTGGTGATACAGACATGGAGGTGAGCTGTTGGGGTATCCCATCAGAGGAGGGTCTTGCACTTTGGATGTGAGGAGGGCAATTATCTAAAGCCTGCAGATGCAACACACGCCAAGTTCTCTCCCCTCTGGGCGAGCCGTCGCACAGAGAAATGTGTAGCTGGACGGGAAGCTCTGACCATTTCTGCTCACTGTCCAACTCCTCTAAGGGGTTGGTCAGTGCTGTCAGACCGGGACGGACCCCAGTCCCAGGCCCTCCTGCTCATTTCTGCTTCTTCCTACCTATCCATTTGCAGGCGCTGGACGTGTGTCATGGCCCAGTGGCTTTCCCTGACTGACCATGCTTCAATGCCCTTCATCTGTCATAGGAACTAACCCCCCTCCACTTCTGCCCTCCATCTCTGCCTCACCATCAGCTTTTCATAGAAAAGTAACTTATACAATTCACCACTCCTCTCTAATAATTTAGATTTTATCACGTTGACATCATATTCTCTACCTTTCGTGTTTGTGCTGAAGTATTTCAAACAAGTCCAGCCATTACGTCATTTGGCCTCTCCATGCTTTAATACCTGCTGCTCTAAAATATGGAAATTTTATTGTCTGTTCCAAATATGCATGGACATTAACAATTATTCTTTAATGTCATCAAATACCAAACTCTTAAGCAAATTATCACAGTTGTTTTGTAAATTTTATGAATCCAATTCTGTTCTTAAGTCTCTTTTTTGTTATTAAAATCTGCATTATTTTAATATTTTAGTTGGCTGTCTTACAATCTCTTTTCATGCCATATTTTTTCTCTTTTTGTTTTAAAGTCCATCTTTTCCTATTATTATTGGAGAGCACTAATCAGATTTCTTTTAGAATTTTTGTCTTTTTAAAAATAAAATCAGAATCAGAAATATGATACTTTAATCTTTAGAGCAATGATTCTTTTACCTTGTGGGTTTACAAGGCATAATAGTTCATTTTTATTTCTTTTTCCTTTTATGTATATTGGAAGAGAAGAGTTATACTTACTTCTGGAATTTCCAACAGGCAAGGTGGAACAGTCTGGATTCCTTTAATATATTTATGCTAGGATATTTTCCCTTTCAAATTTAAGCCTAATTTCCAAGTTGCTAGAGTTTCCAGTGGTCACCTAGCATTCTTTTAGTGCCTGTCTTTCAAATTGAGGGTGGATTTTCTGATTTCACCCTATGTTTTCTTTATAGGATTTTCTGATCCAGCTAGATAGTTTCCAGTTCTTTGGATGATCTAGAGGCATTTCGAAATGGTTTTCTCTAATTCCTTTGAGGGAAACAGCTCTGTTTTGATTGACCAGGGAGTACATGGTGGCCCATAGTCCAGAACTCTGTTGATAAAGCATTTAATTAACTTTGCAATTATTGTACATTCCACCTAGACTTTGGACAGTCATCTTCTCTTACATTGGACGTCTGATGTCATTGCTAGGTTTTCGTTTTTGTCTTCTATATTAATGAGTATTTTAATAGAAAGATGAGCAGCCATCTTCCAGGCCCAGCTCCTCGATTTTAACCTAGATTTTTACAAGCACCTTTCTTACCTTTGTCTGCAAGGACAGATAAGCATCATGGTGTGTAAGATGCATGATTTTTGATACTTCCTCACTTTACCTCTCATGAGAGAAGGGAAAAAGTGAAATGTAAATATGCATCTGGAGAGGAGACTGTATTAGACACAAATTTGTGGCACATGCTAAGAATTCATTGAATATTTCAATTTGAAAAGCATGCATGGCTATGGACTTTGATTAATTCCCACTGAAACTATGTGTCTAATTTAGGCAGTGATTATGAAATGTTTATGACAATGTTTTGTTAATGGACAAGACTTTCTCTACAATTACATAGTAGGTGTTCTATGCACAAGGTACAAGTATCCTGTTTTTCCAACAAAAGAAGAGACAATGGATAATTGCATAAAATGACATACAGAATTTTCCACAGAAATAGGTGCATTTAGTATGTATTACTTCTTATAACTTTATTAATGTCTCAAAATGTCAAATAAAACAAGATTTTAGGTAGGATTTACATATTTCTTATTGCTTTTTGCTCTTTTATTTTATTTACTTATTTTTTGCTAAGCAGGCCCATGCTGTGTCCAAAACCACCACCTCTGGTACCCAGAGCTACAGGCACCCAGTCTACTTTTAGCACTTTTAAATTTTATTTTTTTTTTCTTGTTTTCAGAGTCAGTAAAAGTTAAAGTTTTTGCAATGTTTCTTGTAGGTGCCTCTCTTTCTCTAGGGGGTGGGAAAGTAGGAAGGGATTAGCCGGTTTTGTTTTTCTTTGCCTTTCCTGGTGATGGCACCAAACCTCTAAAATTCTGATTTATTTTTTTTTTTTTGCCCTGGACTGGGTTTGAACCTACCACTTGCGACATATGGGGCCAGCACCCTAGTCCTTTGAGCCATAGGTGCTGCCCCATAAAATTCCTAATTTTTTTTTCTTTGTTTTTAGAACTTCCAGCTGTGTTGACTCTTCTATGTTTCCTTTCACACAATTAAAACATTGTTTGGTTTGTTCACATGATTTATCAGAACTAAATCCCTATTCCCCTTTTGGATTAAGCAAAGTTAAAATTTGAAATACAGTGGCCCTTGCTGTAGTTTATCTCTCATTGCTCCCCACTAAACAAAAAGGTAATCTTTTTGGATTACGTCTACAAGGCTTTCTACTTTTCCCTACCAATACTCAACATTGCTTGTAAATTCAGTTACCGAATTTTAAAATTTCCCTTTATGGAATAAAAATATGTGTTTTATTTTAAAAGGGGTGGAACACTTTGATGATAAAAGTTTTAAACGTCAAATAAAGTGTAAACTATGTGCTCTTACGCTCAGGTGCAGACGGCGTCTGCCTAACAGAGTTCCATGTAAATATATTTCACACATAATTATGCTGAGATGCTTTATATTTATTTGCTATCATGACTCAGCCAATTATCTAACCTAATGCCTGGAAGTCAGGCTCTATAAGAAGTGTAGAGCTGAGAGCTCTAATCATTACCCCAAATTAAAACACAGGCACATTTCTAGCACCCCATTAATGGCCAACACCCACACAAACATTGTAGGATAGTTGCCTTGAATTGGTGTGGTAAATATGTATCAGTGCTTTTTAAAGTCATGTGCATATAATATTCATTAACATTCATTCCTATAATTCTAAGTTTTCTTGCTTTTGTTTAGCCATTTGAAATTCTAAAACATAAATCTATAAATCTATTTGTGTAGGTATAGTGTCTTTTTTCAGGGGGAGGATTAGTTTTTTTTTTTTTTTTGATATACTTTTTGAGTTAAGAGTAGATTCACATGCAGTTTTAAGAAACAACACTTTACTTATTTTCCCCCATACTGAGACTTTCAAAATTAGTGTAATATCTCCACCAAGGTATTGATGTTGACACAGTCAGGATAGAGGACGGTTCTGTCACCACAGGGTCCCTCTGCTGCTGTTATAGTGACACATTCACTTCTCTTTCTTCCTTTCCTAACCTGGGCCACCACTAATTTGTTGTTGATTCCTATGATTTTGTCATTTCAAGTATTTTATATAAATGGAATCATGCATGTTGTAAATGAACTTGGTTTTTTCCATTTTACGCGGTCTCCGGAGATGCATGCAAGTGGTCGTGTGTATCTGTAGTTCATTCTTGTTTGCGCTGAGTAGTCTTCCGTGATGTGAATGAACTACACTTTGTTTAAACCACTCACCTGTGGAAGGACATGTCAATCATTTGTAGTTTTTGACTATTAAGAATAAAGTTATTATAAACATCTATGTATAGGTTTTGTGTGAATAATGAGACTTTCCTTCTCTGGAATAAATTTCCAAGAATGTGATTGCTGGGTTGTATCATAGTTACATGCTTAATTTTAGAAAAAAACACCAAACTGTTTTCTAGAATGGCTGCAACATTTTTTATTCTTTCCAGGAATGTTTCTCCAGTTCTCCACATCCTCTCTAACCTTTGGTGTTGTCACTATTTTTTTCTTTCTTTTTTTTTTTTTTGCAGTTTTGACCAGGGCCAGGCTTGATCCTGCCACCCCCAGTATATGGGGCTGGCACCCTAATCCTTGAGCCACGGGCTTTGCCCAACACTATGTTTTATTTTATCCACACCAATACTATTCCTTAGTAACACCACATTGTGATTTTAAGCTATTAGTAAATGATGTTGAACACCTTTTCATGCACTAGTTTTCAATCTCTGCATCTTTTTTTTTGTGAAATGTTTCTTCAAGTCTTCTGCATATTTTGTAATTTGACCCTTTTTTTTTTTACTGTTGAGTTTTGAGAATTCTTTATATATTAAAGATACTAGTCCACTGTTGGATGCGTGATTTGCAAATATTTTCTTCCAGCTGTTATTTATCTTTTCATTCTGTTTAGCAGGATATTTCCCAGAAGTTTTTGTTTTTGATGAAGTACAATTTATAATCACTTCCTTTTATGGATTGTGCTTTGATTTAAGTCTAGGCACTTGCTGTATAGTCTCAGATCTCAAATATTTTCTTTACTTTCTCCAATATTTTTTTCTAAACGATTTATGACTTTATGTTATATATTAAACGTTATGATCCAATTGAATTAATTTTTGTATGCTTTGAGACTTAGGCCAAAGTTTTGTTTTGTTTTGTTTGCCTTTTGCTCTAGCATCTTTAATGGCAGGCTGTTTTTCATTGAATTGTTTTTATTTCTTTATCAAAAATTAGTTGGGCATATTCATATGGGTCTTTCTCTGAGTTTTCTGTTATATTCTATTAATTTATGTGTCTTCCCATTATCAATATAACGTTCTCCTAATTACTATAGTTATAGAATGTCTTAAAATCAGGTCCACTGACTCTTTCTACTTTATTCTCTTTTTCCAAAATTGTTTTAGTTGTTCTAGTTCTTTTGGCTTTCAGAAAGATCTCTGTATATATAAAATATCTCACTCAAATGTCAATGAGAATTGCCTTAACTCCACATATCTATTTGGGGAGAAATGATATCTTAGTACTAATTTGAGTCTTCCACTTCAGAAATCTGGTCTTTCTTTCTGTTAAATATTTTAAAATTTATTTTATTAGTGTTGTGTAATTTTTCATATTCAAGTTCTGTAAATGTTTTGGTAGACATAGCTTTCCTTACATTATTCTTATGAGCAATTATAAATGGTATATTTTTATTATTAGGGTTTCACACATTCTCTGTTAGCATATAGAATACAATTGATTTTTATACATTTATCTTTGACTCTTTGAACTCATCTGTTAGTTCTAAGAGTTTTTTGGAATTGCCTATGTGGATAATTATGTTATATGCAAAGAAGTACAGTTTTATTACTCCCCCCCAATTTGTGTGCCTTTTATTTCCTTCTTTGCCTTTAATGCACTGACTAGAACTTTCAGCATTATGTCAAAAACAAAACAAAACAAAACAAAACAAAACAAAAAAACAACTGATAAGAGTAGATATCCTTGCCTTATTTCTAGTATTAGGAAGAAAGCATTCAGTCTTTGCCATTAAGTCTAACGCTAGATACTCTCAATCTAGATGAAGACATTTCCCTTTGTTTCCGTTTTTCTGAGGATTTTTCTTTTTTTACCATGAATAGGTTTTTATTTTATCAGATTATTTAACTCTACCAGTTGATTTGTTAATGAGAATTTTCTTCTTTGTGCCTGTTCATATGGTGGATTGCATTGATTGCTTTTCAAATGTTGAGCCAATGTGGCATCCCTAAAATTAACCCTACTCTATCATGTATACAATTAATTATACATATTATTGATTTCTATCTGTTAATATTTTAAGAATATTAGTGTCTATATGTCTATATTCATAAGGGATATTAGCTGTGGTTTTCTTTTTATGTGTATGCACTGTCTTTGTCTGGTTTTCATATCAAGGAAATAATAGCTTTATAACATGCATTGGTAAGTGTTCCATTCTCTCCTATTTTCTGGAAAAAATTATGCAGAATTTGCATTTTAAAAAATGAATGTTTGGTAGAATTCTCCAGTAAAACCATCTGGGTTTAGAGATTAAATTTCTGGGAGATTATTAATTATAAATTCAATTACCTGAATAGTTTATAGGGCTACTCAAATTATCAATTTCAAATGGGGTGAGTTGCAATAGATTAAATTTTAATAGGAATTGGTTAATTTTATCTAAGTTGTCAAATGTGTTTACAGTTGTTCATAATTTTTCATTATAATCCTTTTGCTATGTGCATGTTCTGAGTAATAGCCCATTTTGTTCCTATATTGGTGCATTGGTACCTGTGTCCCTTCTCCTTTTTTCTGTCAGTCTTGCTGTATATATGTCATTCTTACTGGCTTTTTCAAAGTGATTTCCTTGTAGATAGCATGTAGCTGGGTCATATTTTTAATCCAGTTTCCAGTTCTCAGAGTATATTTTTGTTTTTTTTCTTTAAATCTTCTTTTTTTTGTACTCTAGTTATTATTTCCAAGTTTTCTTCAAAGAAGACAAATATTTTTTGTGATTTTTTTTTGCTAGATTTTTTTGGGAGAGGCTGTTAATGTGAATGGAGTCTTTATTCCTTTGTGCTACTATGACTTATACATTGAAATTAGTTGATTTTTACGTGTTGTGTATGCTTGTGTATATATATATTTTCCTAATCAACCATTATTTTGACTTTATTGAGTTAATCATATTAATTTCCTTTTATTTTATTAGTATTTTTAATAATTCTCATTTAAAATAATATTTTTATAAGGCTTATTTAATAAGAAACTGTGAATTAAGTATATTTGTTTTTTTAAAAAAGCAAAGTGCATACAATAAGTAGTTATACCAAAAAATCTCTCCGCCCAGGAAAATAATCTGAAAATATATTCACTAAATTGTTAAATATGATTGTTCATTGCTATTTGAACTAGAGAAGATGCAATTTTTCTATTATATACAAGGTAGTCAATAATATTTCATTGATGGTACTGAAAATAAAAATATATGTTCAAAATTCTTTTTCATACAGTTATGTAAACTTTGACTAAAAATGTGGCTCACTTTTTTTCATGATACTATTTTTATTTTGCCAGGATTTCTACTATACATTATTGTTTTTCTCAGAAGGAATGTTAGTTATAGAACCTCAATAACCAAAGATATAATAAAAATTAATAATATTACTAATATTAACTGTGAACCATACCAGAGTGATACTCTCTTTTAATCCACAGAACAAATTTATTTGATAAGAAGTGTACTACTTCTATTCCATGAGTGAGAAACATCAAAGTTTTGGAAAATTAAATAACTTTTCCCTAGGGACACCAATCTAAGGGCTGGGATTGGGGGTCAAAAACCATGTCTAGCACAGCTCAGTACTCTTTCCCATCCCCCACTTCAGAATCTACCTTTAAAAATACTGAGACTGTTTCATTTAATTGACCATTTAATATGGATTAAAAAAGGGCTACATCTTCAATTACAACAAACCTTCATTCACTTAGATAAATCAAAGCTCCCCCTAAAAAAACAAAACCCACAAATAGGCAGAAGAGAATTGTTGAATATTGTTAGGAAATAACATTTTGTTATTTATCATTAAGACCTAGGCTGATGATGTCTCATATAATAGACCTATTCTATTCAGTGATATGTATGTTTGTTTGAGAATAAATTTCTCAATTTCCTTAAAATCAATTTTTACTGCTTAGATTTATTAATAACCTCATTATAATTTTGCTTCAAGAATTTGCAACCATATCAATGAAGAAAGGGTATGCTAAAAGTTTAATCTCAAGCTAGACCTTATGTAAAATTCCAAGTAGTTTGAATTATTTAAGAATAAATTGATACAATTTAATATAAGCTATAATAACTGCCATAGGAGCATGTGAGTAAAAGGATATATAGCAAGTTTTAAAAGCCTTGCTAGAGCACAGTTTCTTCTAGTAACAGAGATTAGTAACTGTCTTTATTTTTTACGGAGCCTAGAATTATCTACTTTTTTCTGTGTCTCTCATTCACTCTCTTTGTTGTCCGAACATCATTCATAGCAATGCTAAACATGAGCACTTAAAGTGTGATTTAAGTTCTTTGATGGCAGTGTCTTTGTGTCTTAATTCATTTTTATATTTCAATACTGACCAATTGCTTGGTATCGAATGGGTACTCAATATTTTTTGCTAAAATCAGTGTAGGAGTGATGTGTAAATTGTCATATCCTTCTTTGTATTCTTGTTTAAGAGTTTTAAGGAAATGGGAACACATTTAAACTCTTCTAAGATATAATAATTTACATAAAAATTTAATATTCTGTGACAGTGGCTTAATTGCTATCTTTTAATCTGGGTTACTCAAGAATTGGAGAGAGTTCGACATTCTCTTAAAATTCTTACCAGAATTTTTAAAAGTTAGTCTTCTTTGTCTCTCTCAAAAGACGGGATGTTTTGATCTGATTTGTGGATTTTTTTATCCAAATGTCAAAGGAAAGTTTCTAAAAGATCACTATGATTATAGACTAGAGAACGAATTCAATTTAAATTTGAATGCATTTCTCTTTGCTTTGGGAATATATTTATGTAATCATTGCTTTGTGGAAAAAAAATTGGCAGTGGTGTGTTTATAATGAAAATAATTCATTATATTTATTGAAATCATATCTTCTGTAGTGGCAACATCCTTAGGGAGGGGATGGAGGATAGTACTCATTAGATACTTTTCTTCATTTGTGAGCCAGACAGTATATTAGTTTTATCCAATTGCCATCTGCCATCCATTTTGTATATAGTATGCCGAAGGAGCTCACTCCATATAAGGGTCTAGAATATAAAGGTAGACCATATTGTATTTATATTTGTAAATACTGTATGCAATACATTACAAATATTTATGTGCCATTAAGGTCTGAATAAAGGAAATACAGAGTTGAAACAGACATGCCTTCCTTGCTCGAAGCTGGGGGTTGAGGATAATGTTTGGCTGGAAACGTGATTTGTGTGTGTAGTTGCATTTGTCACAACTATGTGAATGTGTCATTTTGATTTCATTTTCCATTAATTTGCTCACTACCGCTTGCTAAGTAATAGAAAAGAATTTCTGTATAAATTGAGTTGATTTGAAAGTGAGCTGTTGAAATACGCATGGCGTACATTCAGCAATGTAATAACTCTAATGAGGAAATGTGCATTTAAGCAAATTTTTAACATTGAAGGAATTAAAATTTTTATTATATGAAATTATGCAGTGGTGTTACACAATAACTAGAGCCATGAATTCTTCAACATGGTGCTATTCATCAATTTTAAAATTGGAAGAATAGAAATGTTTAATTTCGTGCAGTTCCATACTTTCAGCCATACATAGTGTTTAGCATGAAATATGTGCTGCGAAATTGATTTCAAGGAAACAAAATATTAAAAAGTAATAAAAGTAAAATGTGAGACCTAATCAAAAACACGTAAAAATCTATACGTAGATGTATTTTTTACTGCAAATAATTTATCCAGATTCATAAGAAAACTCCATTGGAAACTGAAAAGTCTTACCCCGTTTAAAATTTTGAAAAGAAAAGCCTCCATGTTCAATGTTAATTGATAACTTCTTTTGACTCCCTAGAGAAGCAGGGATAAGGTAATTTTAAAAGGCCTGCTGTGATTCACTGGATCAGATCAGTATTCTTACAGTATGATAGAGACCCGAGCGTGTGCGTGTGTGTGCCTGTGCACGCATGTGGGTGTGCATGTGTAAGGCAACATGGCACTCAAGAAAATGAAAGGAAATGAGCCAAAAAGTTCTCACATTTTGCTGGCATCTGTGCAGTGTCACCATGCGAGTACCATATGACTGCTGGCAGATTGGCATGTCAGCTCAGGCATGTGAAACTTGACCGCAATGAGATCAGGGTTTACCAGTTTATAACAGCAATATTGATACAATTTTAAGTGCCTTCTTTTTGTGCAAGGACATTTTATCCTTCCTCCAAGGCCTTGAATTCTAGCTGGACCTTTTAAGACTATCTCTGAATAGAAATAATGCATAGGCATAATTTTTCAAATTTATACATATTTCTGCATTTTTAAAATAAATAAATACATGTAAATTAACAGAATTATTTAAATTTAAGTAAATAATATATTGTTTTTATATTTAATATGTCATACATTTAAATTGATATGTTCCATTGAAAATGAGCTGCTGAAGACCGTAGCAAAAACAGTTAGATTATACGTGGTAAACTCTCTCATATCCAGCAGGTGCTGACCACCATGGGCTGATATGAGCTAGAGATGAGTTTTCAGATGCCCTTTGAATGTGATAACTAGGGTAGGGCTAGGAAGCAAGACCCTAAACTTCCCTCTCTATTGGGCAGAGGAGTCCTATCTTGGCAAGATCTATACTTTCTACAAGTGGAAACTATTGATGAATGGAGTCGTCAGCAGCATTAATGTCTTTGTGGTAAAAGAATAGAGGGTGTGAAAGGAACAGTCTCTATCAACACTGGTTAAAAGCAAATTGCCCTCTGTAGGCACACTCTTTACTAGGCTACTTTTTAATGAGTGGCTTTTTTTGAATGAGGATGTTCCATTTAATTTTCAGAGCCAACGAAGAGAGAATGGAGAGGCTAGTCACCCATTTTTCATGGAGTCTGCTAAAATAATGATATTTCTGGTTATTAGTATGAATTAAAAATGGAGATGACAAAGCCCAGGCCTGGTCCTTGACAAACTATCTACTGGGCACATCTGGCTTGCTCCTGGGACGTCATTTCCTCAAGCCACCCGATTTCAGCATGAGGTGGTAGACAGTTGTATGTGCAGGGTACCATACCAAGTATACCACTCAGTGTCTCTGCTTTACATCCTTGGAGCTCTTCCAAAGCCCAATTTCTCCTGAAAACTAGAAATGCACTCAATACTTTGGGGCAAACATCAAACAAGGTGGGCATGGGATAGGTGGGGAAATGCCTTGTCTTCCCATTTGGGGTGGGGCAATGTTGAGACCCCTTCACAATGGAGGTATTAAATGCCAGTTGTCCCTGCTACCTACCTTTGTCTCGGGCTCTCCCTTTGAGAGAACCCAAAGTAAGATAGGAAGTGTTCTTCGCATCCCTTATTAAAAGAGATATTGGTAACATCTGTCACCAAATGCGATTTGCGTCCCACAACCAACCGGAGCTTGGCCCCATGATGATCTTGCCTTCTTTACTCATCATTGCCCAGTTCTGGCTTTTGCCCACTCTTTTCACACCTTAGAGAAACTTTTCTGTCTTGTTTTTATTTAATTCCCTTCAAGATCTTGAAATCTTTTGGATAAAACATCCTCCAAGCATGTGCTCCAAAGGTCCTGGTGGGCTATTTATTTGATGCCATTTATATATCACATTGATATTTTATCAAAGTCTTCACTCAGAGAAGTGAGTCCACTGGTGGAAATTTGAATCCCCTCCAACTCCTGTCAAAGAGGCGACATCAATGCTGCTGACACAGAGAACTTGCCTGGCCAACACCCTTCTGCAAGAAACCAACCCCAAATCTATGTGTCAAATGGGAACTGGAGAGTGTAATGATATACATGAATCAAGTATTATTAAGTGATTTAGGTTTAGTCAAGAAAATCTTGTCAGAGTTATTGACCGAAGTACCTGATACAGGAAAATACAAAATTATGAATTTGAGTAAGGAATTATTCTATTCACTATAAAAAAAGTTTCTGTGCTTTGCAAAACTATTGCCTCTTTTATGGCACACTTTACAATTTAAGTATATAATATACAATTTCCTGTAATTATTTCCCCTACAGGCAAATGCTCCTGGAGACACGTATGGGGACCAGCTTGTCTGTTTTTGATTTCTATCACTTGATCCCTTACATAGAACAGGCATTTGGCAAACATTTGTGGGAATAAATGTGAAACAGCTGAACACTTTTGCTGAGTTTTTATGTAGTATTAATTACATAGCAAATTAGGTTTATGGTTGGGTGAGTGATCTTACGGTGAAATTTAAAACATTATTGGATGGTATTGTCAGCTGAAGATCACTCAGAAAGAACACATAATTTTTTGAGCTGACCTAGTGCCATGTTGAATGTCATGTAATGTACTGGTTTGGAAGCCCGGCACAGGTTTCAATCCTAGTTCTACAAATTAAATGCTAGATAATGTTGGACAAACAAAAAGGTGTACTAGGCCCTGACACGTGGCCATGGCACTGCAGTGCAGTGATGAGCTGATACAGTGATCTTTAGACAGCGGCCCTTTGAATCACTGTCTCATAGAGGATTGCTCACGGCCAGGATCTGCGAACATCAGAGCCAAGCTTCCCATCACTGTTTGTCCCAACTACTAAGAATGTAATCACTTCTTGTTAAGAACTTGACTTCAGTTTGCTTCTGTTTACTGTTAGTGAAAAATCTGTACCTGGAGCAGTCAAGGTACAGACAATGAGTAAGTAATCTAGAAATCAGAGTTCCATATTTAAGTGTCTCTATGACAGTGGATCTCAACCTGGTTGCATGTCAGAACCAGATGGGGACCTATTAATAGCACCTGGTATCTTGACCTCACTCAGACCCACTGAGGATCTAGAGTTTTGGGAAGGTTTACCCTGGGGAGGTTTACCTCAATAACTTTGAAGAACTCCAGGTTATTCAAAGCGCTGAACTTTGACATGTCACTTTGCTTTGACAGGTGATTTTCTTTGGCAATCACAGAAGAATCCAAGGTAAGTGAACTTCTAATTAATTTATTTTTAGGAAACCAAATCCAGTTGCACTCTGAGAGTCACAAAACACTCAGAGTTTCACAACCTTCCACGTGTAATGGGAATTTGGATTTGGCGTGCAGAAGTACATGGAGAAACACACTGGAGAAAGCCTGATACTTTTATTAATTTTTGAAAAGATGCCATCAAGAATAACTCTGTGGTGGAGGGAGGGCAATTAGTGGGATCACCCCTACGGTGCATCTTAGCAGGGTACTGGTGAAGCTTATTAAATGTAGAGTATCAATGTCTTTATATAGTGATCAAGAAAATGCCATGAAGGCTATCTATATCAGTACAATCAAAATATTTCTGATTGTATATGAAGCACATTGTGCCCTATGATTGAATGTACACAATTATGATTTATTAAAATTATTTTTTTAAAAATCCCTCTTACAACTAATAATTGAGCTCAGCAAGGACAAGGAGAGCAAGATCAACATAAAATACAAAGATCAATTGTATTTCTATGTGCCAGCAATTAACATATGGGAACTAAGAATTAAAATACAATATCATTTATAATTACTTAAAAAGGAAATACTCAGTTATACATCTAACCAAAAAATGTACAGGATTTGTATGCTGAAAACTACTAAATCCTATTGAAAGAAATCAAAGATGATCCAAATAAATGGTGAAACATACTGTGTTCACCAAACATTGAACTTAGTAAAGATGCCAGTTCTACCCAAATGATCTATAGAGTTAATGCAATTTCTATCAAAATCCTAGCATCATATTTTTTAGATATTTAAAATGTTATTCCAAAATTTAATTTAAAAAAGTAGATGTAAAACATTTGAACCAGAATATAGCAGGTAGTAAAAGACATAAAAATATTGGCTACTATTACTATTATTAATAATAATAGCAGTAATATTATACTTACATGAATGTTGATTGAATACATCATAGACCTTAAGTTACAGATTGCATTAATAACAAATAGAAATGCTCTCTGACAATTATCTTACAAAACACATGAAGAAAACTTTTGGTAGTAAAGAAAACCAACACAATCAACAATTGGCAACTATAATATTATGGGACAACTTGAAAAATACTTTAACATGAGTAGGATAAAGACACACATAAAAAAATCCACCTGTCTGAGAACTCCAAAAAGTAAGTGATACCAGTCAGATTATAGAGGGAAATAAAAACATAAGAGAAATGAACCACAGGGAGTTGAATTTCTGAGTTTTCAAAATGTGTTTTCTCTTATGGAATTGCTCTGAGTGTAGGCTCAGTTTTAAGAGCTGCAGGATAGTGTAGACTATTCCAATAGAAACCACATCTTACTGGCCAGAGAACTCAGAAAAAGGAAACTTGTGGACCACAGAGTATAAGGCGAACCCTAGAGAGAAGAGATGCAAAAAAGGAATTCCCAAAATGTCATGAAGAGGGGCGGCACCTGTGGCTCAAAGGAGTAGGGCACTGGCCCCATATGCTGGAGGTGGCGGGTTCAAACCCAGCCCTGGCCATAAACTGCACAAAAAAAAAAAAGTAGGCTGGGCGCAGTGGCTCACACCTGTAATCCCAGCACACTGGGAGGACAAGGCAGGTGGATTGCCTGAGTTCACAGGTTGAAGACCAGCCTGAGCCAGAGTGACATGCTCGCCCTTTCTCTAAAAAATAGCTGGGGGTTGTGGCTAACACCTGTAGTCACAGCTCCTTGGGAGCTGTGATAAGAGAATCGCTTGATCCCAAGAATTTGAAGTTGCTGTGAGCTATGACGTCATTGCACTCTACCAAGGGTGACAAAGTGAGACTCTTCCTCCAAAAAAAAAAAAAAAAAAAAAGCTTAAAAGGGCGGCTCCCGTGGCTCATCAAGTAGGGCGCCGGCCCCATATACCGAAGGTGGCGCGTTCAAACCCAGCCTCAACGAACTGCAAAACAGAAAAATAGCCGAGTGTTGTGGTGGGTGTCTGTAGTCCCAGCTACTCGGGAGGCTGAGGCAAGAGAATCTCCTAAGCCCAGGAGTTGGAGGTTGTTGTGAGCTGTGTGACGTCATGGCACTCTACCGAGGGCGATAAAGTGAGACTCTGTCTCTACAAGAAAAAAAACCCAAAACCAAAATGCCATGAAGGCTATGTTAACCAGTTCAATGAAAATATGTCAAATTGTATATAAAACCAGCACATTGTACCCCGTGATTGCGTTAATGTACACAGCTATGATTTAATTTAAAAAAAAAAAAAAAGGAATTCCCTAATTCTATGAATGAACCTGCACAATCTTAGGCTTACTCCTGGGCTGTGCTTGTGTGGAATGGAACCAAAGCAGCATAGCAAAGGTCTAGAAAACTGAACTTAGATCATAAACATCACCTACAGTAAGTAAGGCAGATCTTGCAGTTTAAACCTAACTGGGTTAACAGCTTGCAAAACAAACAAAAATAAAATAGGAAATCTTCAGATCATTTTAACAGAGCCCATAGTCTATATGCCAGAGCATATGTCCATGGTACAATCTAGAATAACTCAACCTAGAAAGAACCATAGGAAGTATGATCAGTTCTTAAGGGAAATGACAATCATCAGATGCCATAAATTCAGATGACATAAATATTATGGGAAAAAATCTTTTAAACAGCTATTTTAACTATATCTCATGAGGTGAAAGTAGATACACTTTAAGTATATAGAAAGAAAACCTTCTCAAGAGAAATATAAGGTTAAATATAAGACCTTCCAGAATTGAAAACTATAATATCCAAACTTTTGAAATCATTGTATGGGTTTAATAGTACAATGCAGATGACAGAGAAGAGTAAATGAACTTGAACATAGTTCAATAAAAAGTATACAATCTAATGAACACAGAAAAAAGGAGTGAAAATTGAACAGAGCTTCCAGGATGTGTGTGATAATACCAGAGGCATGACATATGTGCCATTGGGAATTCCAGAATGAAGGCATAACATAACTGGTATACAAAATCTTGCAAAGAAATAACAAGAGAAATTTTTTCCATAATTAGTAATAGATATAAAGGTATAGATTTAAAAATCTCATCAAACCCCAAACAGGCCAAATTCAAATAGGAATATGCTTAAATATACAATCACCAAACTGCTAAAAATAAAAGTAAAGAAATACTCTTGAAAGTAGCTAGAGAAAAATGACATATAGGGGAACAAAGATTTAAATGGCATCACATTTTCTCATGAAAAACCATGGAGAGCAGAAGACAGTAGAATAATATCTTTAACATGCTGAGAGAAAAGAACTGTTGATCCCAATTTCTACACTCAGAGAAATATACCTGTTGGGGAGGCAAAATAAAGACATTCGAGAAGAAAGAAACCAAGACCTACCCTACAAGAAATGCTAAAGGAAGTTTGGGTTGAAGGAGAAGCAATGGCAGAGGAAAAGTGGGATCTCCAGAAAGGAAGTAATAGATGTGGCAAATATCTGGGTAAATATAAAAGACAATACTTTTCTCTTAAGTTCTCTAAAATACATATAACTATCAACAGCAAAAATTATAATCTTTTTGGCAGGAATTACATTATAATTCTTAGTCTGATCTTTTCATTCTTTCCTGCCTTCCCTAGATCTCCTTACTCTGTTTTAGGGCACATAAATTACTGAATCATGTAGTAAGTGTGTTGTCCTTAATT
This sequence comes from Arctocebus calabarensis, assembly GCA_963573935.1. Taxonomy (NCBI): domain Eukaryota; kingdom Metazoa; phylum Chordata; class Mammalia; order Primates; family Lorisidae; genus Arctocebus; species Arctocebus calabarensis. The sequence continues at coordinate 1,256 of CAUYON010064306.1, read as the reverse complement.
GCTGGTTTGGACTCTGCTTATCTTCTTCCTTCCTATTGTCACTACCTAAAAACAGTCTTCTTTTTACCCCCTACAATCCATGCTCAATTCTGCCATCTTGGGTTAATCATGATTCTTTTTTTTTTTTCTTTTATAATTTTATTGAATCATAATTCTGTACACTGGTGCAAACATAGGGCATGATTCATAAACATTCAGAAATGTTTTCATCATACTGTTACAGGTAGCCTTCATGGCATTTTCTTGATCACTATATAAAGACATTGATAATCTACATTTAATAAGTTTCACCAGTACCCTGCTAAGATGCACCGTAGGTGTGATCCCACCAATTGCCCTCCCTCCACCCATACTCCCCCCTCCCCTCCCCTTCCTTTCCCCTTTCCCTGTATTCCTATGCTATAATTGGGTTTTAGCCTTCATATGAAAGCTATACATTAGCTTCATATTAGGGCTGAGTACATTGGATACTTTTTCTTCCATTCTTGAGATACTTTGCTAAGAAGAACATGGTCCAGCTCCATCCATGTAAACACAAAAGAGGTAAAGTCTCCATCTTTCTTTAAGGCTACATAGTATTCCATGGTATACATGTACCACAGTTTATTAATCTATTTGTGGGTCAGTGGGCACTTGGGCTTCTTCCACGACTTAGCAATTATGAATTGGGCTGCAATAAACATTCTGGTACAGATATCTTTATTATCTGTGTGTGATTTTTGGTTTTCTGGATATATACCTAGTAAAGGAATTATAGGATCGAACGGTAGATCTATTTTTAGATCTCTAAGTATTCTCCAAACATCCTTCCAACAGGAATATATTAGTTTGCATTCCCACCAGCAATGTAGAATTGTTCCCTTTTCACCACATCCACGGCAGCATCTCTGGTTTTAGGATTTTGTTATGTGGGCTAATTTTACTGGAGTTAGATGATATCTCAAAGTAGTTTTGATTTGCATTTCTCTGATGATTAAGGATGGTGAGGTTTTTTTCATGTGCCGGTAGGCTGTGCGCCTGTCTTCTTTAGAGAAGTTTCTCTTCAAGTCCTTTTCCCTCCCTGAGATGGGATCACTTGTCCTTTTGTTGCTAGTATGTTTGAGTTCTCTGTGGATTCTGGTTATTAAACCTTTGTCTGAGGCATAACCTGCAAATATTTTCTCCCATTGTGAGGGCTGTCTGCCTGCTACACTTACTGTGTTCTTAGCAGTGCAGAAGCTTTTTAGTTTGATCAGGTCCCAGTAGTGTATTTTTGA